>JAABNX020000130.1:26118791-26133201 GCA_015163995.2 Mormyrus lacerda
GGGGTCCAAACGACTAATTATGAACTGTGAGGGGGACACGACCCCCTCAGATTTAATGGCGGCGACGCCCATGCTTTTAAGTATTTTGACACCTTTATATATTCTGCTTTCCGTGAATTCCCTGAATTACATTTATACAGTCTTATAGTTTCCTTCACACTGTAATAATTGTTTAGTTGTAATTTTGCGAGTAGATCGGTAACAGCTCTTTTTCTAATGCCCGTGTGCACGCTGTTTTTTTTTCTTCAAACCTATAAATTAAATGTATTTTAATGGGCTATTATGGAAAATTTCTACATACTTTTATATACTGCTACATCTCAATTTGTTACCGCAACGTGTCCTGCTGTCTCTGTTTAATAGTTTATTATTATTATTATTATTAATAATAATAATAATAATAATAATAATAATAAGAAGAAGAAGAAGAAGAATAAGAAGAAGAAGAAGGTTATTAATGTTTTGTCAAGTTGTTTACAATGACTTTTAAATGGTGTGACTACCCAGTCCCAATGTAAGCTAATCAATCTTCAAAATAAACCTAATTACTATAAAGTACATTTAGTCATTTATTCGAACAGATACAATCGTGTATGCTAAATATCAAAGTTAATCCTCAAAAATGCCTTTCTTAGCGTATTTATATAAATAATTTCTGGGAGCGTAATATATATGTATTTACATGTGATTCATTTGATGCCCATATATTTATGTGTACCCAGTTAAGTTTTATCTAGACTTGTATTTCATATATGTATTTTTTTTAGTAGCAATCCTAATTTTATATACCGTTTTATATTTTATTATAAACCTTGTAATATAACCAATCATTTCCATTAAATTAGCCTTTCAGTTTAATTTAGTGCTAAGTAAAGCAAATTTTATTGTTTGTCATTTAAAATTGGGAGTGTATTGAGATGTAGTAACGTCGTCTCCCCTGACTTGATATCGATAAGCTTGCTGTTCATACTTGTGCGCGTCTTTGAAAGAGAGGGGGAGACACTACAGGCGGTTGTTTAAAGCATCCTGTAAAGTCCACCATCATCATTTTAGCAAAAAAAACTGCAGACGAAAATGTACCAAATGCTTATTTTGCTGTTGATCCTGTTTAACTGTAAGTATATCTTTTATTTCTCTTGATAGTGTCATATAATTAGCCTACATATAATTAATATTTGAATTATGTAATGACCTGGCAAATGATAGGTTCATCGCTGATTTTACACACCACAAAGCAGAGAATTATTCGCATGCTAAAAAGTACGATTCAATGTGCTAATTGTATAAAATGTATTGATTCTGAATTCCTTAATAATTAACAGGTTATATTTGAGACATTTTTTAAAACACGTGTAATAGTGGACCAATTTATTTTATTGCCGCAGGCATACAGGTCAGATTTTAACTCATCACTTATTAACGAAATCGTTTGCTTAAAAAATTAATTGAAATAAATTAAAATATTTATATACACTATCTAAGTTTAGTTGTGGCAATTCGACATCCACTAATCAGTACGTTTTTTGTGTGAAGATTTCATTTCAGGTGCTTACCTAACACAAGAGCACAAAGAAGGAGAACGTGTGAAAATCACATGTAAAATGACAGAACCGGGTACCATCGTGTTCTGGTTCCGAGTCCTGAAAACTGGTATTGAGGCCATAGGAACATTTAACACTGAAGGGGAGGCTAAAATGAAGCCCGATGGTAATGTGTTTGACTACGCAAATATAAAAAGAGAAGACGCAATATTTTTGAAAAGTTTTCAGAAGAACCGTGACAGCGGCTTTTATAGTTGTGGGAAATTGAACGGCAACAAATTGAATTTCGGAACATTGACCAGAATCGAAGGAGTGCCTGGTGAGCTGAGTATGCACACTACCTGTATTGATATGATGATGATAATATAATAACATCGCATCGTTTTATTTCAAAATTTTAATTATGACATACAGGTACGCAGATTGATTCTTCTGCTTTATTCAGAATTAACACCTGCAGTAAAGGCGGTTACAGCACAAGTCACTCCAGGCAGCACCGCGCAGCCCTGCTCATGCCGAACTCCCTCCCGTAAGTATACTGTCAATTGGGGTAGCGGGTACGGATGGATGGGTAGGGGGGCTGATGGCAAACTGTTTATGAATTAAGCCAAATAATACACTGTTATTTAGCGGAGGCTAAAAACATTTTAGGGGGGGGGGCAAAGCCACCTTAACTTAAACAGCCACCTAAACTTTCAGATGCTTAGCTAGCTGTCATTTAATTTTAATTGTCAGTCAGCGGTTCAGGTAGAATAAAATTCTTGCTAGAATTTAAATTCACTCCTTTAACTCTACTCAAAATAATTCTGGCAAACCCATTACGCAATGTGCCATGGTGGTTGTCCCCTAATTACTGCATTAATTTATATATTTATTTTAAATCATTTGAAGTAGTTGTTCAAATGCCAGTATGTTCACGAGTAATAGAACGAGAATCACATAAATTATATGTAGCATTCCCTATGCAAACGAATTGAAGACCTACACTAACAAAAGGGTATAAATTAAAGGTTCTCACAGGTAACATAGAAGACCAATATGCATACTTATAACATCGATTAATAACCAGGATTAATAACAACATTTAGCATTTTTTTTAGTGTTGCATGCAGTCGCTATAAAGGATGAAATGCAATTTATCCAACATATGTTTTGCAGAGACAAAGTCTAAACGCGGTGAGGGCTGCCCGATAGTCATTTGGGCTCCATTAACTGCTGCTTGTAGCCTAATCTTCCTCATCCTCATCCTCATCATATGCCACTGCAACCGTAAGTGCCGCACTCTATAACGCACACCTGTCTGCTGTTAGACTTCCCAGGTCTGCTGAAGCTGCTGCTTCATCTGAGCTTTCTTCTCCACCTTTTGATACATACATTTCCTTTTTCAAACATGGGTTGGACCTTGCCTCTCCCTTGCCAAAGTGTTAAATCAAATTCAGATGTTTAAGAGCAACATTCATCAAGGCATAATTGCAATGCATTTGTGGATTTGGGGATTTGATCCTCTGCAGTTCATATATTTCATAAAAAAATTTCAAGGGAAATCTTTGTGCCTGAAGAGAAAATTAGTCATAATCCAGTAATGGGTGCCAATGATACTGGATATTTCTGAGCCCATCTGGTTATATATGTATTCCTGATTTTTAATATGACATCATCAAAGGGAGCATGATAACATCACCTATTCAAGGCATTTTCTGAATATTGCGTGACGTTCATAGTCTTATACTGTCCCATCACAGCTTCTTGGAACTTGTTGCAGGCATCAAATTTTGAATGAGCATATATTTCCTGAAAATAATGTTTTAAAGTTAAAACACTACATTCTAAATATCCTTTTACTGGTTTCAGTTTAAAGCAAGTCAAAGTGGATTTACAAATTGCTGCTTTTATTTGCATTTTACATACAAGCCAAACCTTTTTCTGAATTGAGATTTTTTTGTAATGCAGAATTATTTTAGTAATATAAATTGTACAAAATTTATAATTTTTGTAATTGTCCATTTTTAATTTCATGTAGGAATTAGAACAAGAAGATGCCCTCACCATTACAAGAGGAAGTAAGTTTTTCAAAAGATTTTCCAAATACTTTCACAACATATTTTAGCAACTATAAAATGTAGTCATTTGCCCCATATGTAGAAAATCAAAAACAAACATTTACCAAAGAAATACTTAACCACCTAACAGAAATTCTATCATGAACCCCTCATGTAAATGTTTTTTTTCTCAGGCCAAAGAATGTCACACCAGCCCGACAGGCTATGGGAGAGAGATACCACTGATCATTTAGGGGTAGGGACCCCAACTCAATGTCACAATCAACCCACAAGTTGTACTTTTTTAGTGATTTTACTCCTTTCGTAGAACAACAGAATTCTTTTGTATTTTAAGATGATTTTAAGTGTATATATTTTAACAGTATTGCAACATCACGTAGTCGTTATCAGATCAATGTGCATTTTAAAAAGGATTAACTTTGGATTCAAAATTCAGTAGATATTTTCAAGTACGTACCCTTTCCCAAGCAAGACTCATAGGAGCATCTCTGGCTTCATTATGTGTACATATATGACAGCTGTAATAAACCGACTAATTATCAAAATAAGTCAAACAGACTTTGACCAGCCATGTTTTTAAATGAAAATGCATAACGTTTAAACACTGGCTTTATAAAATAACTATAATAGCATTTGATATGAGACCATCCAGGATAAGTCATGAACAAATTCCTGTCTCTGGATTTTGTTCTTTACAGCAGAGAGATGTAATTAATTTCACAAGGAAAGAACTTCTGATCATACCCAGCTGGCTTGTTAAATGTTTTAAAAACATACTTATCAATACATCACACACGCAATAACTCTGACTTACAGCCTGGTATAAATGGGCTGGTTAAAATAAAGAATGATATTCTCCACATAAATTTATTTTCATTCTCCTTTATATTACGAAACTGTACATGTGTGTGAAAATATTATGACCACCCCCACGTGAAGGAAGTAATGTTGACTATATAGTGAAAATGGTGCATTTTGGGGTGGACACGGTCCCCATATTTCCGACGTCCCTGGAATGCACATACCTCTCCAAGTGTGCCGAAGTCACAGTATAATCAAAACTTTGGTTCATGAGGTTGAGTCGACACTATAGGTTAATTTACATAAGTCTGATATTTTAATTTTTCCCCAAAAAACACAACTTAGTAGTCAATATAACACATTGGACAATTTCTAATATCAAGGCAGGAATGCCGTTTTCTTGGCTATTGTGCAATTGCTTGTCCAAATACTAATGATAAACATATTGGCGCACACAAGTACTTTGTAGAACAAATAAAAATCAAATGCTGTGATACTACAATTTGGGGAAGCGGGTTCGTGTACCCACTTGGCGAAAATCACATTTACAGTTAGATGATTCAGCTTGTTAATCTTGTATTTCATTTTTAGGTTCTCTCCAGTTCTGATTAATGCAACATTTTGAAGCATTCCTGCAGTGTTACATTTATAAAGAACAGCACTTTCTCTCCTGCCACAGTCAAGCATGAAGGGAATAATCACTGTCAGCCAATCTGGCACCATTCGCCTAGTTATGTTGCACTTAAACAACCTCTTAAGGGATCGTTCTGGGACCATGTGTCGAAAAGTAAACAACTTTAGTAAGGTCTAACTTTTACGTCTTCATAAGACGTTAATAGTCCCCGTTATTGGGGAACCTAGTCCTTGGCCCTTGTCAAAGTCACTCAGAATCTTTACTCCTGCCCAATTCTTCTGCTTTAAACATGTTGACTGCAATTACTGAAAATTTAGCGTCTAATTTATCCCAGACTTTCACGTGCACAATTTTCAATATATAGTCAACACTACTTGTTTCACGTGGGGGTGGTGATAATGTTTTGATCCATTGGTGTACAGGTGTTTGGTACTTGCTATTTGTAACAGACTGATATCGACATTTTGTATATAGACTACTTTTTAAATCCTTTTTCTTGTTAAATAACAAAACTAAAATTGATTTTAGTCCTCTTCAGGCCAGTAGCTAAAAATAAATTTAGTGGGAGGTCTGGCAACCCTACCGATAAGTCTGTTACGGCAGACTTTGCCGACCAGGGGGGGGTCTCCTTTGGTCCATTTCACCAAGCAAATCTACTTTCGAACTGGCTATTTAGTTTAGATCGGGCTACATGCCTGATCCTCTGTATATAAAAATGCACATACTGAGAAATCCAAATGAAAACATTAAAAGCAAACAATTATCAAGAACAATGTGAGTGTTTATCCTGTACTGATAATTTAAAAGTATTTTAATGACATTCACTACAATATACAGGTGCGAAGTTGACAGAACTGTAACATAAGCGTTGAGAAAGTGTTCTTACACCATATTTTATTTGCATTTAATTCAGATCTCTACTACAGTGAAATATATATTCAGTACAACAGGAGCAGGCAGAGGAAATAAGTACTACAACTTTGATGTACAGTGCTACCCCCACTGAAGTGTTTGTGTAATTCCCCAGAGGGGGCAGATTTGGTTCCCTTCAGAAACCAAAGCATACATTTGTTTAGGCACTTAAACAATTTATGTAAACAATCCCTGAAAGTATTATTAACAGGATATATAGATGGCGTGCTTGAAAAGTAATGGGACAGCTCACTATTCTGTCAGTCTATTTTTGAGACAACCCTCATATTAAAATGGTGTGTAACACAAATGTAAATTAAACATGATCAAAATAAAAATAATCAGGTAATTTCTTTTAAGGTCATTTGTGTTGTAAACTATACCAGAACACATTGAGCTGTACAATAGTGTCATATTGTATAAGTACAAGACAAATATTCCACCACCCATCAAGATAAAAGACAGCATCCACTGAAACCCAAAACATTCTGTTCACATTCACATTACACTTTCAATAACATACACACTACCTGCAATATTTCTGTGGTGTGTCCCAAAACCCTTGTGCAGAACTTCTGAATTATTACCTTTATAGGTTCAGTTTATATAGTAATTTTTTTGTTTATTTTATTCAGTAAATACTGAACTGACTATACATGTTACATCTCCGCCATTTTAATATATATATTATTTCTAAAGAACCATAAAGAAACCCAGTTTATTATTACTATAAAAATGTATAAGGCAGTGGGGAGTGCTTAGATCTTTTACATGCATTCTTTAGTAACAAGCAAGAAAACAGTTGTCTAATCATTTACTGAGAATAATTTTTCACCTGGTACAGAACCAAGTAAGCAGTATTCCATATTGATGTAACATTGGATCCAGCAAAAGGCATTTGGGATCAGGAAGCATTTATCACAACCTGCATGAAAACATGAACGTCAGATGTCAGTTACAGAACATCACCACTACATTTTCAAATAGTTTATTGAACACATTCACATTACAAATGCAGAGGAAATTCCATTACACTTGTGAAAATTGTGCTTCTGTTTCTTCCGTTCTTACCTCAGAGGCTTAACTTTTACTGCCTTTTTTAGTGGCCGATGAAGTAACAACATCTGACTGTGACTCTGCACTCAGATCATCAGGGGTTGAGCTGTCACTAACTTTCGGTTTCTAGAACAGAGAGGAAATGGATGGAGAGACCAGATTTGTTGCATTAGCTGTATAGCATAAAGCACTTGTATCTTCACAGAAGCAATTCCAAAGTCCTAGCTGGAAAAGCATTGTTTTGTGACACAAAAAAACTCACCCAAACCAAAAAAAAAAAAAAAAAAAAAAAAAAAACTTACCTTAGGTTTACTCTTTGAGTTGCTACTTGTGGCCTACAACGGCACAAAACAAAACAGGTCTAATCAGTTGGGGTCAATTTTTACAGATACACCTATATGTTGTATTTTTCTGTACTTTAAACCTGTGAGTAAAAATGTGTTTTTTTCCACAATTTGCAAAGCCAAACGTTATGATTTAGTATGTCTGCATACTGTATCAGGCACCTTTTTTTTCCACCAAAGGACGTTCCACATATCTAGTAGTACACAGAACACGTGATGATCCTATGCTTTTTTTTCATAATTTGTACAGTACTTCGACATTTCAGCAAACATGTTCAGTGTTTATAAAACTGTCTAATACAAACAGAAAGACACAATAAATAGTTACCATATACAAGAATATATATAAGCTAGAAAATGTGACGGTGTATAGTTTTAAGTCATCTAACAGCGCAGTAAGTTTTAGACCATACCTGTGCCTTCTCATCTGTGGGAACTGCTTTGGGCTTGAATGCGGGGACATCGGGCAGCAGGGTGCTCGATAAGGCATCCATTACAGCACCTGTTGGCTGCCAACAATAAACAGTTGGTCAGTAAAAATTACGTTTAAACAGTAAATTAATTTGTTGGATTTTGTAAGAGAGCAGACCCTAATGTTTTGTTTGGGTCAAAAATCACAGCTACAATGGACATAACACACCCAGAACATTTGGTTCCCACAATGTAATATAAACGTAATTCTCTGTCTCACACACACACAATATTCCACAGCAGGGCTCCACACAGCTTGGCCACTCTCTCTCTTTTTTTCATTTGGGTGCTGCATGTTATGGTTGAGAGTGATATGATTTCTTTTTTGTTCAGTCAGTCTCTCCCTCTCTGCACTTGCACTCTACGGCAGTTTACGTAGTCAATGATATCGATGCTAAAAATGCGTCAACATCAATCTTTTTTAAATATTATTTTAATGACATTACCTCTTGATTTCTAAAATGCTTCATTATAACCATTAGAAACATAAATGTTTTCCTTCAATATCAGTATGTAATTATGGGAGTAGTTTGAATTATCACGAAACAAAAAAGGTGCTTTTACACTGCAAAGTTTCAATGGTGTACCATGCCGCACCTTCACTGTACACGAGCACCTGAAGAGGAAACGCACAGCTGCTACTCTGAATGACGGGCCACCGAAAAGGAAAAATCTGTCTGCTCATGTTTATTAAATTACCATTAATATCTTAGAACCTCCCCTGAATCAGTGTATGAGAAAACGTTTAGGCTAGAATCTGAGCTCATTCGATGTTGACTGATGGTGCCCAGTTTGTGTTTTTGCAAGTTGGGCTTGGGACCAGTGTTAAAAATGTTGTTGTCAAAAATGTGTTGTTGTTAAAAATTGAAATTATATTTACCAGAAAAACATGCAACTTAAACTGCAAAAAGTAGGTCAGCACCACACCACCGCTGCCTTTCTACCAAGATAATCACGATATCTCCTCCTTTAAAAGATGGAACTGTGTGTGGCTGCTGAGCTGTCCTTTTCTTCACCGCAACTTCAGTGCTTAACGCTTTTCTCCACTAATGAAATTTAATAAGCGTAAGAATAACTCAGATTTATACAGATTACGAACTTTTGGGTGTCGCAAGACACCTCTCGTTGATATTTTAGGCACACTACTAATCTGTTTATTGAATTGTAGGTGAAAGTAACATTGACATCTGTATAGCGATGAAAAACAATGACAAACAGTTTACTGTTGTCAAAAATTTACTTCAATTTGAAGTCAGTTTGATTTTCTGGGGCTAAATTAATCGCTTTGATTACATCGACAAATCGGTGTGATAATAGAACAATAGTCGTTAGTGGCAGCCCTACTGCATGCTCATTATATGAGCATACTCACTTGTATCTGTCTCTGGATTGAGTTGGGTTGGTTGGGTTCATGGACAGCGCCCTTCTCAATCACCAATGGCTGAGCGACATTATGGTGTCGAGCCCAATACACCCCCTGAGCGGCCTTATTTTACGTTAATTACCGTACCTGGACAGACCACCGTGACTATAAATAGTTAATTACATTTTTCTGTTTAGTTAATAATACCCATAAAAAATAAACAAAATGTTACTATATATCGAAATAAAAGAATGAAGTTGCTCCCTATCATGCCTTTATTTAGAAAAAACAGAGCAGCAGCACGTATTATAGGCTACAGGACCTTTTTTCGTGACCCTATCTATCGACATCATCATGACTAGTAAGCACAGCCGTGAGTCTCAAACTTAATTCGCTTACACACTGAAAACAACAAGTTTAAGTATGGAAGCATATGATTTGAGACTTACTGTAGGTTATGAACTTGGGAAAAACACACAGTTCAGCTTATTCATCCTCTACAACAGCCATACAGTCAGGTATTAGCAAAAGGCAAGGGTGCCCAATGGGAAAATTGGCTGTGGACGTGGTCAAATGTACAAAAAAAACGATATAACAATAAATAAATAATACTGAAGTGCGTTGTGAATTAAAAGAACTGTATAAAAATGTAGAGTAGCTCTACAAAACAATCCACCTAGCACCCCCCCCATGTCATTGTCCATCATGATGTTTCACTATAGACACCGTCATACGCCAATTAGGTAGACATCACCCAACCCTACTCAAGACCTCACTTTGACTCTCCCTCCCTACCAGCCTCCTCCTCTTCTTTCTCATTTTGTTTTTTTTTAAATAATTAGCTCCATTTTTGGAGCATGTTAACACCACCGCTTAAGGGATTGTTTCCACTGTTCCACAGCATGCCCTAAATTATACCTGAATCCTAGGCTCACCCATTGACCTTTCACTCCTCTACTCTGACACAGGCTTCCCCAAAGTTGTGAAGTCTGCTCCCCCTATAGAGGGAAAACACCTTCTGGTCTGCTTTTTAAAAACAGGGAAGCCGCGTCACTGTGTTCCAGGCCAGGGCTGTTTCAATTGTGGCAACCTTTCAACACTGACGAGCCACATCCACCACACCACCTCAGCAACACCCAGGGTTTTCAGGAACTGATTTCTAACCCTTGCTGCCTGGTTATATCCACCAGTTTAAGGACGTCCTCCACGTGATCATACCACAGCTTGACAATATTGCAAGAGCTGATCAGCACTTATCTTCTGACTCAGTATAAGCAGAAGAAGGTCACACCTCCTCAGTATTTCTGCAGAACCACTCTAACGCCCCATTTCCTGTACATTATGGGCAGCTCTGCAGTTCACCATACCTTCTGGGTTGGCTCTACTAAGGGAGCTTTAGGTTTAGCTTTTTCTGAAGACTGAACTGCAAATGGGGTTGTAGATGTAACTTTGGGAACAGCAACAGCTGGTGTAGCTTTGGTAACTGGGGCTGGAGCAGCTGGAGCAGCAGGGGCAACTGGAGCAGCTGGGGCAGCCGGGGCATCAAAGTCGGAGGAAAGAAGGCCAAGAGCTGTAGCGTCATCCAAGGATGGCTGTGGAAAAGGGTCAAAGGTACAATATATGCTTCCACAAATACACAGGTAACGTTTGCAAACTGACCAGGTGCACTACTGCACTGAAATGTAGGTAATGCATATGACAAAGGCCCTCTCAGCACGTCTGCTAATAATTCCAAGTCAAATTCTTCAAATACAGGCAGACCTCAATACTCAGATTTGTCTACAAGTTTTCATCATACCTGTTTAGGAGCGACATGCTTTGCATCCTTCTTTGCCTGAAAAATAACACAAGGTTCACTTAGCTATTTATTCAGAAAAGGAAGAGAAACAAGGACGTGTTGCCACAGATAAACAACAAAATTCCTCCACACATCTCCCCCATAAACAGTATCTTCAGCAAGTCTATTTTATCTAAATAAAGTCTAACGTATCTCATACCAGGACATCTTTCTCTGAAGGCCGATACTCAGGTGGGAGGCTGTCGTCTCTCTCTCCTGTCTTTACTGCCTTCTCTTCAGTAGCGGTTTTCTCCTAAAATCAGAAAATAATTCAGATTCTTAGATCTCATATCCATGGACTCTGTATAAGTTGAAGTATGCACATAAAACAGGATTTATGAAGTGCCTGTAGGTGGCGCACCTTGACGATGTTTTTGGCAGGCACTGGGGTGGGTGCAGGAGCTGGGGTGTCGTCTGTGAGGGTGTCTGACAGGGCATCCAATGCTCTGGCCGTCCCTTCAGACAACTGGGCACATGAAGAAAGTTTGGAGATACAAGCTAATTAATGAAAAATTCCAATAAACAGATACCAGGCCATCATGCAATGGTGTACTTCCATGGAAGTGTGTGTGTGTGTGTGTGTGTGTCTGTTTGTGGATGCTTGGGAGAAAGACACAGGTGAACAGGTTTGCTTGTTCATTCTCTACAACAGCTCTATGCAGTGGCAGGTCATATGAAAGGGATTGGGTGCCCAGTGAGAGATGCCACCTGTCGCCCTGCTGGTGGAGGATGTGCAGAGGCAGCCTGGACAACAGGAGCCACTCCAGGGGTAACAACATCTTCAAAGTCCAGTGAGAGCTGATGGGAGGAAACAGGAGAGTTAGTCCCTCTGCATCTCATACCCCTGCATGGTGCCCTAACATCAGGTTTCCCAGTGTTGTTATAGCAGCAACACTGACCTTAGATTTAAAATGTATATGATGCCGCTATTCCAACTGAACTCAAAAGCAGACGAGATAAGAGGATTAAAAACATTAGGTCAAAATGGAAACTCTTGGATATCAGGAGTCAGAGAGGCAGCCATGGAGAAGGAGGAGACTGGGGGTTGGAACTGGGAGCAGAGGCAGTGAGAGGGAATTTCCATACAGCATTAAAGATGCGCATAATTCACCCAAACTACATCCATGTCTTTTTGGTATCTCTGGATTGATTTTTTACCCACCACCGCAAGATGTGAGGGCATAACTACCAGTTTAAGGAGAACCCTGAAGCGTTTATACCACAGCTTGACAATATTGCAAGAGCTGATCAGCACTTATCTTCTCTGACTCAGTATAACCAGAAGAAGGTCACACCTCCTCAGTATTTCTGCAGAACCATTCTAACGCCCCATTTCCTGTACATTACGGGCAGTTCTGCAGTTCACCATACCTTCTGGGTTGGCTCTACTAAGGGAGCTTTAGGTTTAGCTTTTTCTGAAGACTGAACTGCAGATGGAGTTGTAGATGTAACTTTGGGAACAGCAGCAGCTGGTGTAGCTTTGGTAACTGGGGCTGGGGCAGCTGGAGCAGCTGTAACTTTGGGAACAGCAGCAGCTGGTGTAGCTTTGGTAACTGGGGCTGGAGCAGCTGGAGCAGCAGGAGCAGCAGGGGCAGCTGGAGCAGCTGGGGCAGCCGGGGCATCAAAGTCGGAGGAAAGAAGACCAAGAGCTGTAGCGTCATCTATGGATGGCTGGAGAGAAGGTTAAAAGTTACAATAAAGTAAGCAGGCAGGTTACTTTATAGAGGAACACCTAAGGACCTTAAGGGAGACATAAATGAGATAAAAAGCGCATGAATCATCAGTAGTAGTCTAAAAAATAACAGATAAATGCTTATTTTGGCAGTGATAACAACACATATCAGTCATCATTGAGGAAATATGTAGGCTAAGAGTTCCTTTTGCAAACTAACTAGGTGCACTACATTTGGAGTAGAATACGTTTTATCAGACAGACTTCTCTTGTAGATTAGTCACAGGAAATGAGAACTGTGCAAATTTTTCTTTTGTATCAAGCAGCAAAAAAACACGACGTTTTATTTTAATTTGCCTGACTTGAGATGCCATGTGCACACCACAATGAAGGTGTTCAAACAATATATGCACCTTATTCCTGGGGGTGCTACTATGGAAATGTGTATGGACTTCCGGTGAAACACCAGCAATTTATTATTTTTTTGACGACCGGCCACCCATGGTAGTCCTTTCAATCATGTCTTATTACTATTCGGGGGAATATATTTTTTTTGGTGTCATTTTTTTTTTTTACTTCAAAGGCTGTATGTAAATTAGGTGCCTAATTGTTCTCAGTCAAGCCTCCCACCTCAAACACAAGATGGTAGCACGAGGAGCTTGTCTAGAAAACTGGAAGCATCAGTTGTTATTTTTCTTGATTATGCAAAATAAGGCATCAAACAAACCACGGTCCGCCGTAAAGTTTATCTGAGAACTGGGGGCTCTAAAGGTAACAGCACGGCAATCTTATTTCTGCATCTCAGGCAGGCGTGTGGCTGAGACGCGCAAACTGGCGAAAGCTTCTGGAAAAGCAGGAATAGCGGCGCCCTTTTCACACTACATTCCATACAATGACAAAGAACTGCAGTGCAAAGAATTTACAGATGTAGCGACGTTTCATACAGTACCTCCAAAGACATGGTGCCCATATATACGGTGGAAAACAAATGGGTTCATTCAGACGCTGAATAAAATCAGCCCCCGATGTGAGCTACCAATGCGAATGCGTTTTACCCAAGTAGCCATGCCCCACTTAAGTAGTACATAACAATAGATGTTGTTACTTATTTGAATAATGTCTTTGCTTAAAAAAATAGTCAAAATTGGAATCGTAAATTGGGAGAAACCGAAACAGCGCGGAAACAAATCTTTTTTTTTCCTTTTTAGGCCACATCGTCCACGTTCTGTATCGAGGTAAAGACACTGGAGACACCTACTGGTGTTCAACAGAGTTGTGATAATCAATACAAAGAGGGGACATCAAGCAGACATGACTCAGCATAGTGGTGTCTAGAGAACGCAGTATATTCGTTAGATCATTGCCAACCTTTATTCAGAGCTTTAATTAATTTAATTCAGAGCGTTAGTTATGTCTATTAGATCATCATCATATCTTTGTCTTATGTATTTTGTGTCATGCTTTGGTTCCAGTGCTTTCACAGCTTCAAGGGTGGCTTTAAGCCGATTATCTGTATGTACCTAATAATTAGTCTTGTTTCTATTAAGTGAGTGAATCAGTCCATAGAATGTGAAAAACACAGTTATGCATATATACAGCAGAATTTCTCTCTCTAAGCAATAAGCAATATCTAAATTTCCAAACCTCTTTCTTGGGGACAGGATACTCTTTCAGTTTGTCCTCTGTGAATCGGTAATCTGGTGGAAGAGTGTCCTCCCT
>JAABNX020000130.1:26136138-26149203 GCA_015163995.2 Mormyrus lacerda
CAGACCTGTTTAGGAGGTTCAGGGGCAGCGACGGGAGAAACAAAATCCCCACCCAGAATGTCCAGAGCTTCTCCTGCATCCATCGAGGGCTGCAGAGGACAGAAAGCAGATTTCACCGTAACAAAGCTTGCCCACAACATTAACTCGTCACTTAACTAACTTCGTAGTCTAATTTTAAATACTAGTAAAAATTACAGACACACTCACTTTTAGACAGAATTCCTCATATAAAATGCATCTGTCCTCACCTCTTTCTTGGGGACAGGATACTCCTTCAGTTTGTCTTCTGTGAATCGGTAATCTGGTGGAAGAGTGTCCTCCCTCTCTCCGACTCTCACTCCTTTCTCAGACTTCAGCTTGGCCTCCTGAAGAGGACAGGATGGTGACTGGGAGGTTCACTGGGTCTCAAAGAAGAGCTCTATGTACGGTAGTGATTATCAGGGACTTCTGCACCATAAAATAGACTTCAAAGTCACTGATCTTCACAGACAGAGCAGCAGAGACAATGTGAAGGGATGTCAGTACCGTGACGATATCCTTTGGTTGTACTTTGGGAGGTTCAGGCTGAGGCTCTGCAGAAGGAAGCAGGTCCTCCAAAGCACTGAGAGCTGCTGCGGACATGGAAGTGTCCTAGAAAGACAAAGACAATAGGAACTTGAGTGGTAAATTTACATTTGAGTTAGTATGGAATATTATTTAGCCTTGAATAATACTCAGTGAACGTAATCCTTAGCGCAATGCTATAAAGAAGCAAGAAAAAAAGAAACCCAGCAGAGGCGGGTAGTAGCTCACCTCCTCCTTCTTGGTCTTTTGATCCCCAGAAGGTTTTGGTGCAGCAGGTCCAGCATCCTGGAACCCAAAGAGTAACACGAGATAAATGCTCAAAAGGTCCCGTTACTAAGTTATAGTCTCTCTACATACAGACATAAAAACACTCTGCTTATATCTTGACTATTTTAACTGCAACTCGATGATTAACTGAGGCTCATATCAGTAGCATTTTGGTTACAAAACAAGTTTGCAATTTTACCCTCTATGCTGCATAGTAACCTTATTTATCATACTATTTCTGCCACACGTAATATCTTTAAATAGCCTGCATATTTCTGTCATTAGGTCCTATAAACGCTGCCTTCACAGGAAAGTTTTCTATATAATTAAAGGTGAAGTTTAGTAATAACATGTAAATGAAGAAAAAAAAAACCCACAAAGCCTATTTAACAACATTGTGTTTGTTAATCTTTTGCAAAAGACAAGAGACAGGAAGGCGAGACTCGGCTTGCTGGTCCAGTGGCATTGTGGGAAGGCCGCTCTGCACCTGGTGCATCCTGGCTTTCTTGTCAGCAGGGGGCGCCTCAGACCTGGATACAGTGCCGACAGCTGGCTTCTTGCTCTCCGCTTTCTGGAAGTGCAGAAGTAGTTTTCTACTTAAATCACAATCATTCAACATAACTGATGCAAGGCATTTCAATGAAAAGGCCAAATGACTATGATAGTTCTTAATAGTTTTTATGCATAAATTAAAAGATGTATCGTGAAAATATTTACATCATAAAGACACCAACTTTGCTTGCTGATATCAGACAGTTGTAGAATGCTGAATGGGCTTTAAAAATATAATGATGACTCATGCTAGTCCAGTGTGAGGCTAATTAAAAAAAATGTGCTTATATGTGTCTTGATAGTAAATTGTGATTCTGGGAAGACGGCGATGATGGTGTTACTCATATACCGAGGTGTAATAATAATAGCAGGCCATACCTAAGATATTTAAATACTTTTTAAATAGCTTAAAGAAATACTGATGGACGCATTGAGTAATGCATATAAGATGTCTATTATCTTTCCACATTTAAAATAGTGTCAAGAACTTCCAGTGATAGTGATATAACGTTTATGTATATCCATGCTTATGTTCATGGAAAGCCTATAGTGCTATATAATGCTAGACCTTCTTAGGTGGGCGGGATGGCAGACTAGCCTTATATAGTACAGCACTAGTTACCCCTCTAGTGACATTCTACTACTACTACTAAAGTGCACATTTTAAGAAAAGTTAATTAAGTGAATTTTAGGAGAATTTAACTATGAATACTACTTTTAATACAAATATTATTAATGATTATGATCTTAATATTATTTGATTATTAATAATTTACTTAAATTTACCTACATTTTTAAAGAGAAATGTAAACATTCTTAACTGGTTCTACAGAACACAACATGGCACACTGAAATATGTAGCAGTTTTATGTTGAATACAGTTCCATAATAGTGCTGTTATTCTCATTTCTTAATCCCCTATATTTAAGTGCAATCCAACACCTTATATCGGTCATCGATAAGATTATTAATGGGCCGAAGCAATAAGCTGTCATGTTACACTGATCACTGATAATGCTAGAAGCATCATGTACAGACAGCTTACAAATACAATATGACATTCTATGTATGCCTACAGTATCATACTAAAGCATTTACAAAAGAAGTCATTCAACTCCACCTTCTGTGCGGCCTGACTGTCTGCAGGAGGCGGAGAAACATTTGACAATGTAGCTGATAGGACATCAGCAGCACCAATGTCCTCCACTACCTAGAAAAAGCACAGGGCAAGGTGTAGGAATTGCTATTACATGATCGAGCAAGCGCAGGAAGTCGTACACTATTCTGAAGTTCAGAGATGCTGTTATTTTAAAAGGTGAAGATTGTACATATATTAACATAAGACCTTAAGGGATCAAAGGGATCCCTGCAGGTATTACAATCCAGTACTCAATAAAAAAAATATTACTTGGAAAAAGCAGTAATGAACTATAAAATGTGGACATTACTGGTTTCTTCTTCTCTTTACTTTGCGCAGCAGAGCTGTCAAACCCGGCTGAGAGGGTGTCCAAAGCGGCATCTGTGCTTAGGGGTTTCTGAGTACAAACAACAAAGACACAGGGCCTGGTGAATCTGGGATTCATCACCGGGCATGAGGCTCAACACACCCAGGATGACAGGTTGGTCCATCCGATGGCAAACACAATACAGACATACCCATCCACCCAAAGCATTTCTCTCTCGAAGGTCATGTGAGGCTTCACCCAGGCGAGCTTCATCACCCGTACCCCCCGAGAGCTTCATGGTCACTACACCCACCCACTCCCCTCTAGAAAGCTGCACTTGTGGCACCACCCACCGAAATAATATGCTAAGGCTTTTTGGTGAGGTTCACTTCCAATACTGTTTTTTCCGGGGCTTTTTTCTCCTGCCAACTTTTTAGTGGAAGTGTTTCAATCCCTTCTATATATATCTTCTATAAATTTCATTTTAATTTGTTTTCTTAGTTTTCATTTGAATTCATTTTCCTGTATTGCAGTATGCTCTCCTTTGTTGAATTTTACATTTATCATCTTTGTATTTATGTTTCCATTTGTCCATCTTCTGACACCTTTTCAAATACAGCCTTGTGCGTGATGTGTACTTGCTAATGCTGTCCACCTGAGGGCGCTTTAAAGCGCTTCATTGCTACTCGCAAGCCAATTTTCAACACGGGCTTTTGTTCTCTGCTTTTGAGTTTGTCTGAACA
The DNA here is from genome assembly GCA_015163995.2 of Mormyrus lacerda. Lineage (NCBI taxonomy): Eukaryota > Metazoa > Chordata > Actinopteri > Osteoglossiformes > Mormyridae > Mormyrus > Mormyrus lacerda. The sequence goes on from JAABNX020000130.1 coordinate 26,139,710, forward strand.
GAAACCAGCTAGTCCACAATGGTAAAAGTCCAACATATGCCTTAGTCATCTGGAGGTGTTTGCGCACTGCAACTTTCACCAGTCCCACCCAGTCGACAAAGACAGCTATCACTGACGTTACAAACGATTCTGTAGTCATGGATTGGGAATGAGAGATTTATTAATAAAAACGTGTCTTTTACATCATGAAAAAGGGTGTGTCTAGTTTTTCTTTCATAATCACATTGTATTTCTTAAGCATTCTAAGCTGCAAATGTGGAAAAAAAAATTATTAGGGCAAAGTGGCATAATGCAATATAATGCTGAGTAACATCCAACCATCCATCTTTTAACTGCTTATCCTTGTCATGCGGACATGGGCCAGTCCCAAGCCACACAGGGCATGCAGGCTGGTGTCCACAATTCCAGCTCAGTACAAAGCACATACACGCATCATGGGAGGTGTCCCACACGGCACTGGGCAGCAGGAGGAATTGCCCCATGATGCTGGGAGAATAATCACACAATACAGACAGACCAGGGCACCTCCCTACGGTGCTACAAACAGAGCCACCAAACTCCTCCCTTTGTGGTGACGGTCAAAATCATAGGCAGGACGGCTAGAGAGAAGATACAGACTGATTGTGGGATTAGGGGAAGCAGCACAGAAGTCAACCAATGGTCCGGTGGTCAGAGTGACTTCATCATCGGGCTCCTGAGCAAAGGCCCTTAACTGGAAATCGCTCCAGGGATCACCTGACCCTGCTTTCACAATTCTACATCACTTTGGATAAAAGCAATTACTAAACAAATAATTGTAATTCTAATCCAAAAAAGGCAGAAGTATCTCAGAAAACCCAGATAATGTGTTGCTCCTTAACAGTGGAAACTTCTTTGGCCTTAGCCTTAGTGTCTACCTTCCCCGCAGGCAATTTCTTGCGCTTCGGCAAACAGAAAAGAATTACAAAACAATCAACCCATTTTACAGCAATGCGACAGACTGCATTTTTCAGAAGCATGACATTTGAATACCAGAGCTAAGCCTGGATAAAAATGCCAGAATTAGGAAATGAGTCCCGTGTGTGGCTATGAGCGTGATAGAGGGAGAGGCACTGACCATTTTGGCAGCCCTTCTTCCTGGGGGGGCTGCTTTCCCTCACCCCATACAACACTGCCTTCTCAGGAGCACTATCATGTTCAAGCGAGCAACACGCACTCAATAAGCACAGTCAGCAACAGGCTTTGTGCACAAATGACATACCAATAAAGCTATGCTAATTTCCAAAGGCGTGACACACACAAAAGCCTTATTCTTTTAATTTCAAACCAACATCAGTAAAATATAATATAACATACCCTTAAAAAAAACGATCTCAGCTAACTGTGTTGCGAACCTAAACTTCTGACTGGATGTAGTTATGAAACGCATGAATATTCACTTGATCAGGGTCGACCTACAGGGCGCACCGTCAGTAATCTGCTGACCTGAACTGAAGTCCTGGCTGCATATTTTCTGTTAGTAAAAAGTTTCCTAAATAACAGCAGCCAGATCTGACTAGGTTTTCAACACATCAAGCAGAACCACATGTATCGCATTAGAGGCATACGTCATTGACCTCAGGGCTGGCGGTATTTGGGGTATCGCAAAATCTGGAGGGGGTAAACTACCAACCAGGGCATCAAGCGGATCCTCATAAAACTTGCAGTACACCAACACAAGACAGCACAGGCCCTGGGGTAGCCTGCAGGGGCTAGGACAGGGTGTGCTCTCCACCCCAAAGCAACTCTACGTCTCCACCCAGGTAGTGGAGCATGCTGCCTACTACAGTTATCAAAGAATTTGATATTACTCAATACTAAATATTACTATTGGATTAGACACTCATTTGCAGCAGTATGGATGCCAACAGTGCAGTCTTTGTCTCCAACGGTTGATATACAACTTCACACAGCAACACAGAAGACAGGCAGGAACACAACCCCTCCCATCACCTGCAGCCGAACACGTGAACGCTAGATGACGTTACTAACACTGAGCTGGATGAATATGGCAAGCGCTGATGCTGAAGGGACTGAAGGAACTCGGCCAGTTTTACTTGAGAATGAAAAAAGCAAAAGTGCCATTTGGAAGTATTTTGCATACGAGGCAAATGACCCAGGAATGACTAAGAATGTCAATATGCCTATATGCAAACAATACTACGACGTAGTGCTGATGATGTTGAGCAGCACAGCAAACTTGGCGAAGCATCTTAAAGACCGACACCCCGAGGTCAGTAAAGCTCCCGTTTCAACAATGAAGTATTACACAGTCATGATAACTGTTAACCTGGCCGGTGTACACATTAAAGTTAGCCTTTTAGCTATTACCAAATTGGCCGATAACATAATTAACAGATGGTTAATGTGGGTATCATTAATGTAGCGGCTGTGGCTAACAAAGAAACAATAACGATAACGTTATCATGGGAGCTAGGCAGTAAATGTTACCAGTCCTGTCCGTCTAACATTAATAGACAGTGCTAATTTAACATCATAACAATTATTTGTGTGTGAAAAGTGTTATGTTTCACTTAAAGTCCCAGATTGAAGCTGAGGTCAACCAGCAGCTAGACAGAAACAGTACCCGTGGCATCGTAAATGGTATTGAGTTTTTTCCTAGATATCAGTGTCGACTTTGAAATTGTAGTATCGTGACAACTCCACTGCCTGCAGAACGTCCTGCCTCATTGCGTAGTGAAGACTGCAGAGGGCTGGATCTCAGGCTCCCCCTGTAGCTCATCAAGCACCTAAGAACACGCCGCATCACTCTCTCCATCCCATCAGTCTATTTTGAGAAGTGTATATATCGTACAGTGCTATAGAACAGTTTGGGCACCCCTCTGAGGTTGCATGATAATTTGCTCTGTCTTCATAAGAGAAGATTATAGCAATATGCCATTTTCATTCTTGAGTAATGAAAACAAGGGGATGTTTATCAGACAAAATTCTCAGTGTAGCATTATTGAGTTTTATATGAAACAAAATAAAATGTAAAAATGGGATGTGCAAAGTTTTAATTTAATTCCATTAATTTGAAGACCTGTAGTCTTTCAATGCTGACAGGTTGCAAAATTGGCAGCAAAATTGCTTTGATTACTTACAGTAATTAGTCCTTAAAACGACAAAGACAGATGTAACCAATCATGAAAACGGTTATTTAACACAGGTATTTGCTAGTTGTGCTTGTCCTTGGTTCTCTCTTAGAGAGTGGCAACATGGGAACCTCTAAAGAACTCTCCACTGACCTAAAAACTAATGGAATTCATCGTTATTAATTAGAAGAAGGGTACAAGAAGTGTGGCCTACTGTAAGTCTCCACAGTCAGAAATGTAGTCAGGAAATGGAAGACCACGGGAACAGTGCTTGTGAAGTAAAGATGTGGTAGGCCAAGAAAAATATCTGAAAGGCACCAGCGAAGGCTGGTCAGACAGACAAACCACAGACCACCTCCAGATCACTACAACAGTATCTTTGCACCAGGAAGAGCTCGGTGGAAGGGTGATGTGCATAAAGCTTTTTCTGAGTACTCGCCACAAGAAGAGCCGCATGAGGTATACAAAAGTGCATCTGGACAAGCCAGAAACATTTTGGGGAAAAAAAAAAAAACTGTGGACAGATGAGACTAAGGTGGAGTTATTTAGTCACAACCAGAGATGCTATGCATGGCAAAACAAACACAGAGCATTCCAGGAGAAGAACTTGTTGCCTTCTGCAAAATTGGGTGGAGGGCCCACCATGTTACGGGGCTGTTGGCCAGCACAGGTACTGGAAACCTGGTTAAAGTTGAGGGCCGCATGAATTCCTCCCAGTATCAGCAGATTCTTGACATGAATTTTCAAGAGTCGGTCAAAAAGTTGAAGTTATGCCGGGGTTAGATGTTTCAGCACGACAATGATCCAACGCACTGTTCAACATCTAAGGAATTCATGCAGAGACAGAAGTACAATGCCCTAGACTGGCCATCCCAGTCCCCAGACCTGAACATCATTGAAAATGTATGGATTGATGTGATGCAAGTTGTCCACACTCAGAAGCCATCAACCCGGTCTGAACCGGAGGCATTTTGGTGGGACTGATGGGGCTATTCCTTTACAGCGCTCAAATTCATGCACCTGCTTATTTTTGTTTAAATGCACATTTAATTGGTTCTGTTGGTCCAATAAAAAAAATATTTCACTACTGAAATGTTGCCGTTTCCATAAGGTATAAAATGTGTTTAGATGAAGTTGCTGCATCCAAAGCTTAGCAAGTTATAAACTGATAGTGATTTTTATCAGGGCTGCCTAAAGTTTTACATAACACTGTATAAAGTTTATATATGTTATACATAAATATATATATATTATACAAGAGATATGTAAGAGAACAAGGTACAGACAACTGTGTCTACTTTTCATATGCTTTGTAAACTGAGTAGTATATATTTCATGAACATTGCGTTTAAAATATCTATTCATATATAGTTCAATCCAGAGCTGTGCATCATATCAGGTGCTCACAAGGTAGGTCCAACATCCTGCCTGAACAAAATAAGATAATTCCACACAGCAGACATTTTTCTAACTGTTTAGTATACAGGTGCGCAAAGCAACATGGGTCTCCATTTCAAAGGGAATTACTGGCAATTAATATTGGCTCATTTTTAACCATCAGCCGATGGCTAATTGTTTCTGTATCAACTGATACCTGTATATAATTGCTGTGTCTCTGCACGTTTCCTTTTTTATTATTTTGATGTGGAGTAGCAACAGAGAAAACACTGATTGAAATGCAAAAGTATTGAGATAAGAAATAGTTACAACCTTTTCAAAGTGAGATGAGTAACAGCTGACCAATACCAATTTAACACTGCAGTAACAATATACTGATAAGATCTCACAACACAGCAGGCCCAAGACAAGACAGAGAGGATGGAAAATGCTAAGTAGTGATAATTCACTGATAATATCCTGCAAAACAAAATAAAAAAACAGCAGAAATTGCCCGAGAGAATTAGCACTTTACCTTGGGGTTTTCTAGAGTTTTTGTTGGCTTCACTTCTTCTGATTTTTGCTTGACTTCAGCTGACACCTTGGTAACTGCAGGCTTTGCAGCCACAGCCTTGGTTGAGGCGATGGGTACATCCTATAAGATAGACCAGCACGCACTTTTAAAACCACAAAGCTGTGACGGGACACCATTCAACGCTCTGAAAAGCTGAACGATAAGGGCAAGAAAACCAATGGAAAACCCAGACAGCTCCGGAAAACCACGCAGGCAATATTGCAAAGAAGGGGACAGGTACACATCATCCAGGATTTTGTTCACCAGACGGATTCAGCCAGTCATTCGGAGATAGTACAGTTGTGTTAAAGTTGGATGTGATGAAGATATGAGAATCGATTAGGATGTTAGAGGCACAGAACAAAACAATCCCGCTTTGCCTTAGCGAAGGAGGTGAGCTATCTACCTTGGACTTCACCTCCATATTCCCCTCGACTGCAGCTTTCCCAGCTGATGCAGAAACTCCACCAGCTGCAACTGCACTGGCTGCTCCAGCTGCTGCTACAGGCTTTGTTGGATCAACTGACTCAGCTTTCTTTGATGAGATAGGAACACACTATAAGACAGGTGAGGGCTCGCTATTACCATACGCAAATGAGATGACATGAAGAGTGAGGAGGTTCTAGTAAAGAATATTAAAAGGAATCGGAAACCAACAGCTAAGAAACTGAGACTGAAGAGACAACCGAAAGTGAACTAGAGCCATAAGGCGGCAGCACAGAGGCATGAAGAACATCATCATTAATCCTAAAGAAAGAAGAAGCAGTCTTTGAAAGCTCAGAATCTGACGCTAGTCAGCCAAAATGCGCTGGAAATGAAAAATAATCTTAAAGCCGCCTGGTACAATGAGCCATTTTAAATATACAAGAAAGATGGTTTATAAAAGGAAGAATAAGGAAAAGACCCCAGAGATGCCAGGAGCAAAGGCAGTATGCAGAGCAGGTCCAAAGGTTCAAAAGGTTCAACCTTGGGCATCCCTTGAGCAACGTCCTGAGGCTTAACACCTTCCTGTTTCCCCTTGGCCGGTCCCGTAGCACCTGGACCAGCAGTAGAAGCTGCACCAGCTTTTGCAGTCTGTGAGGTGAAAGGGGTGGTTTTACTGGGAGAGGCCGATGATGTCTCTAACAGCAAGGCAGGAACCAACTTGTACAAAGAGCGTAACTGAGTGAGGACCAGCCCTGTATTCAAAACCCTTTGCAATACGTCATAATGCGCGATAGTGATGCATTTCGGCATGGGGCACCTTTCAGCTTTTATACATGTCCTTCTCACATGACGCAACACGGCACAATCACGTCAAAAACCCTTTGCGCAGACAATGGTACAACCCAACCATTTTTTAAACGAGACATTATAAAACTTGATCCTTTCAAATCTACATATAACTAGCAACAAGCCTTTAAACAACCAGTACAACTTGCCTGAAATAGGTGATGAGGAAGAGGAAACCCTCACATCTGCGGTATGCAGTCTGGCCAGTACAAAAACCAACCCTGACTGCCTGCCTCTGGTAGCAGCAGCTTCAGGGCAGACAGCACCGCCTCCTGCCATCAGCTACAAGATCGTCTGTTCATACGCTAACGCTTGCATTCCGTCGGCTAGGAAACTTTCTGTATTGTGCAATTCAAAACTGGAAACATCTGTCACATGTAAAAGGTAACCAAATTTTAAGCAGTGATGCATAAATGAAGTATTAACATAAGTATTAATAAATGTGTGGTCATCCAGGACAGAGTACTACAAAATCCTATGCAACTGCAGAGGACAAAATTGTGCACAGCATATACCACTTATGCAGGTATAGAAAATTAATAATATAAATATCAACTCTTATTCTATGCTTCACTCCTATGCATCCATTTCTTTGTGGCTATATATATGTGTTATGCAGCTTCCTCTAGGCTAGTAGATCATCCCACTTGGTTGTGATTTTACAGAATACTTTGAGATCATTTTCTCCTCCACACCTCTTTCTGACATGACTTTGGAATGCTGCTGTATAGTTAGTTCAGGACATGCGTCCCTTTAACCCTTTCACTCCACATTCAGCTTTCATGCTTCTATTACTGAGCTCTATGGGACTGGCTTAACCTGATTAGATACCTAAACAAACAAACAGACAAATAATCATTCTATATTTTTGGGCTATGGGATGTAATTAGAACACTTGGAGAAAAACAGAGTGCTATAGATAGAGCTGAGGTTTGAATCAATGAAGCTAAAATACACGCCAAAAGTACATACATCCATCCATCCATCCATCCATACATCCATCCATCCATCCATCCATCTATCCCAACACCTTCCAAAAACTGAGCTGGTCAGGGTTCCTTAGATATAATGTATGTGTATAAATATATACATAATATATGTATATACATACACACACATAAAATACATCATAATATACATGGTAGATCTCATTTGACATCCATTTAATCTAATATGCTGAAAAAATTAAGCAAGAATATTTTACAGATTTGGCAAAAAAAAAAAAAATTGAAAGAAAATAGTATTACAGCAACAAAACAGCAGTAATGATGTATTTAGCAATTATAAATTACTAATATCCTATTAAAATAGATTTTACTCTATTATATTTACTCTATTGTACTTTTATGTGGGCAATGATACCCAAATCCGTGTCATCGACTTGCAGTGTTCTTTAAAGGTTTTGTCTTCTTGTTCCTAAGGGAGGTTTTTGTGAAGCCTACTAAATTTCTAATGTCAGTCTAGAAGTAGAAGGTGATGTTCAACACAAACCGAACCACCTCAAAACTTGCACTGCTACATAAAGTTAGCTTCAGACGTTATTTTAAGCGCAGTGTGGGTGGTTTTTTGGGGGAGGAGTTTCTTATATCCTGTTGTGTAACCTGAATAAGGAGAACCCTTATGGCACTGTCTGTCTGTTTGCATTGAAGGCTGACTGTTAATCATTTTTTATATAGTGTTCCTTTATCAGCAAATTTACATTTGCCGTATCCTTTTCACAAAAAACAAAGTATGAAAATAATCCTTTCAATCTGTATTTTGCATGTATTTCAATCTGATGCTGATTATGGTTTATTTTATTTGCTAGACACAAAATTCTCCAGCCAATAATCATACGGTATAACAAGATCTGTGACCTTACAATAATACACCATCACTGCATATAACATAATAATAATAATAATTGAACCCTTTATTGTCCCCGTGGGGAAATTCTTATTTACGCCTCCCTCAACTTGCTCTTTGTAGAGCAAGCTGTCCGCGAAGGGCAACATATTTCAGCTTTTAATGTACTGAGTTGTTTTCTGTCATGTTACTGCAGAGAAAGGGCAGTTTGTGCTTCCATATAAAGAGGTTTTCATGTCTGGCTGTTTTAAAGCTTCTCGGTCCCCAAGGCTTTTAAGGGGCAGCGCTGCTTTCATGAGACAGGAAAGCCTGAACAATGTGAGCAAAGGGTGGGGTTATAGAGCGATGTGTCTGCAGCGTGTACCTCCGATTCTGCGGGCTTGGCACCGGCGACCTGCGATGCGGTTTGTTTGGGCTGCGACTGTGGAGAACAGAGACACAAAAGGAAGGTAAGACAGAATATAGCTTGACATCAGCAAGTCCACACACTCACCTACAGCCATTCATGCAGCAATAATGGCACGCTATAACAGAACTAACATGAAGAACTCAAAGGCTGAGGACATAGAAATAAAACCAATTACTGCCATGATGCTATCATGTCATAACAGATTTCATTCTTAGCAGGAGGAATTGAGGGACTACTTAAATGGCAATAGTTTTATTTGTGCTTTGCAATTTAACTAAAAATTCACTAATATATCTTGCAGTAAATAGTAATGAAAACCTGATGAAAAAAAATGGATACACCACACATAAAAATGCTTCACATTTGAGCTTTTCAATGAAGAGGTCAATAAAATCAGGCATTAAGAACATTTACCTTTTTCTTAATAAAACGTGAAAAATAAAATAAAAAATAAAACCACATGTAATACCAAAACGCCAACATAAACTGAAGGAAACAAAAAGAATGAATACCTTAAAATCTAAATATTAAATAAACTGTATAACTGAAGAGAGTTTACACTTCACTGCAGACTGTGCTGGATAGCACTACACCTACAGAGGGTAGTGTACAATTTCATAGAACAATCCCACACCCCTAAAAAGACTAGCATTTTTTTTAATACAGATAGGCTTTCCATAAACATCTGTATGGACATTTTGGCTGAACACACGTTAAATATTTGGGATCTGACAGTACATTTCTGCCATTTAAAAATATGGACAGTCAATAGGATATATAGTGCTTTTTTCAGTAATTTGCTGGATAATGCTGCTGCCATTATTTATTTAAATGCATCGTCTAATTGAAGCTACTAAAAAGGAAATTAGACATGCTGGATGGGAGCTTACTTTGAGTAGAGTAT
>JAABNX020000130.1:26178932-26204660 GCA_015163995.2 Mormyrus lacerda
CCCCCCCCACGCGTGGTGCAGTGAAACTGACTGTGCAGTGTGGTGACGTCTATGAACTGCATGTGCGTCAGCAGTGGGCAGAGGTGACAGGGGCAGTTCGTTCGGGGCCCAATCAAGTTGTTCAGTGCTGCTGCTGCAGCTCGAGGCGGACACCACTCTTAGCAATCACAGAAGATGAAACATAGGTGTCAAGGGGCAGACGACCTCAGAACTGGGGCATCGGAGTGTGCTTGTGTAAAATCGTTCTGGTTAATGGCTGCTTTGATGAAAAGGCTTTTGATGAAAAGGTCCTTGTGATAAAGATTGAGGAAACTTGCTCTGATAAGCAATTAAGTGGCCAGTCATTCTGTTATGGACCTTATGTCCACAGCCCTCTTGTAAGGGAACCTGATGCTTTCGCTCTCCTGTTATGAATGAACCCCAAAGTGACCCTCTTGTTAACATCGTCACTCATCAGTCTTATCAGAATCGTCTTGCTCCAGCAACCCCTGTGATCAAGATGTAATCACCTTTCGCTTGTCTAAAACCAGCCTTTTAGTTGAAAGATGTTGAGATTTGAGGCAACAGGATGACGTTTACTACAGAAAGATGACTGGGCCTCGCGCTAACAAATTGGGGAATAATTGTGTTTTTCATCAACATACTTTGGGGATGAGCGAGGCTTCTCATTAACCTGGCACGCAGAATAGCTACATCCATATCTGCAGAGGCACCGGGACAAAGATAAGAGCTGCGGGTCTCTCTCTCTCTCTCTCTCTCTGTTTTAATTATTCCCCATCTTCTTGTACGTATCTCCACATCTCAGTGATTGCCGTATGGACAGTAATACCAGCATGTGTATATGCTCTCGCAAAGATAATCAAAATCAGTTGTGCATTCTTTTTAACTAGCAATATACACCTACTTACACGCGTTAAATGAAGCTGATGATGAAGCTGTGAGTGAATGGAAGCCGCACGTCAGTCTCCTCTGTAAACGTTCCCTCTCCATATGCCAGTCTACACCCCGTCTATAAATACCACCTCTTGTTAAATAGCCCTTTAAGTCACTCTACATACTAAGTATAGTGTAATGTATATATGGTAAAGCCGAGGTATATTTGTATTTAGTTTTGTGTGTATTTGATTAGGTAGCTATCTAAATGACTTATCTCATCTGACTACCCATTTCCTGACAGCATGTCTTGGTCAGGGTAAAGCCGATTCATCACAGAACACATATGGACAATCATGTCATACTCAGTTTTCGAGAATCCTGTTAATTGCATTGTCTTTGGACTGTGGAAGGAAACCTGTGTACCTGGAAAACATACATGCAACACAGGGAGAGGATGCAAACTCTGCATATACTGGTTAAAGAGCAGACTCAAACCCTGAGCCTACAAGGCGGGAGGTAGCAGTGCACAGCCCCCATTTAAGAGTAAAGTGTTGTGACTTTTGCATATAATATTTTACATTTCATTTTTGAGTAATACTGTATTTTGTGCTAGTTTGGCCCAGTGGTGGATTGGCAATCTGCCTAGGCTGTACCCCGCCTCTCTCCTGAAGATGCTGGGATTGGCTCCAGCTTCCCCGTGACCCAAAAATGGATGGATGGATTTTGTGCTAGTTTGATAAAAATATCACAGCTTACCTTTGCTGCTGGGGCATTTTTACAGGGCATGTAAAAATTTTACCCACAATATTGTCGCGAGAAATTAACAACAGAAATTGCAGAAAGCAGGAATGGAGACAAGAGGGAAGTACCAAAGCAGACCCAGTCAGAGGAGAGGGTCCCCGGTGCATAGCTAACGGGGAGCAGAAACGCTAGACAAGAGTCAGAGTCAGAAATGGGTTGCTAGCATCGATATGCCAGGGAATCTGTCCTGGAGAGTGAAAAGAAAGACTGGCACTCTGCAGATGTGGCGATTTCATTACAATCACGTACATCAAAAGGGGAGTAGGGGAGACACACTCTGCAAAGCTCCACCCCTTTATTACATCATGTTAAAGGACAGACGTGACTGGCCAGTGGTTATCCTTTGTTATTCCCTAGCTTGTATCACACTCAATGGGAATACACTCACACAAAGGCACATGAGAAGGCACTGAAGCCGGCAGGAGGAAGCGGAGCAAAAGAACGTTCGGTAATAAGTCTCAGTTCCTCACTGGGTCTAGAACCGGTTCTACTCAGCAACTACCGGAACAAAATACAAGGCAGCTGTCAGTATTCAACCAATTTTGACCTGGCGAGGGGATATAGCTGCGGACAACAACCAGGATCCATCCTCATAGCATCTCAGTGCAGGAAGGGAGAAAGAGACACGCATAACTGAATTACAAATGGGCCTGGAATGTGGAGACACATCACTTTGTGTGATGTGAGTAACAGACATAAATGGTGATTAGAAAAGCTGCGTCACCAGGGAACAGATGCACAACTGAAGCTCCTGTGACCTACACGCTCAGAGCCTTTCTGAAAAATACACAGCTTATAATCTGAAAATGAGATAATTTCTCTGAAATGTGAGGTATGGTTGGCTGATTGGAACGATGACCTGTGATAGACTGGCATCCAGTCCAGTGTATTTCCCACCATTGTGCCCTATTCTGCATGGGATAAGTTTCAGATCATCACGATAACCCTGAAGAAAATAAGTGGGTAGATGGATGGATCTGCATGGACCGTAAGACTGGAGCATCAAAATGGAGGCTGCGAAGCAAATTACCTAATATTATGTAATTCAAACCAGTAAAATGTGTTAAATAAAAGCCTGAATTATATTTTAAACAACATGTTCTTATCTGTTTTTTTTAAACAAACAAACAAATAGACATGACCTTAATATGACAGCAGGTGTCACCAGACAAGGGACAATAACATAGGAACAGCCTTGAGTCATTTGATCCTTTAATTGTAGTCCCTACATTGGCCTGGAGCTGGATGAATATGTCATATCTCTGTTTAATTTTCTTGTGCTATTAGTGGTGACTGAAACATGTTACACCCCTGAACCTTCCATGAGTTTCCGCCTCCAGCCGACTGACGTGATGAATGAAAAACAAAAGCTCTGAAATGTACTTCAGGTGGGTACAAGGGCGTAGGTTTGCTCTCAGCACCGAAAGGGACCCAAATGAGCCCCAAACGCCTCGGTCCCCTAAACACACACACTATTCCCACAATATTGTTAGGGACACGTCCTTACCATCCATACCCAAAAAATGGTAACCATGACAAGCATAGATAAAAAACAAAAAAGATAACCTCTGTATAACTACCCATTCATCTTTCAACTGCTTATCCCGAATAGGCTCATAGGATATTTATGAATAGATTTTTAAATATGCAACTTCTCACTGTCATGGACATCTAGATTTTTAGATCACCTCTCCAGTCTAAAGGGCAAAGATGACGTACTCAGTCGACAGGCCACTGCAGCGTTTAATTGATTACAACTAGACAGAATGAGTAAGGGCTCTTGTACTAGCTGGCAGTGTGGATGGCTGAGATGCAGGGATTCAGAGATACCCTTTCACAGGGTATATTCTTTGGCAGGTGATAGCAGGCACAGTTTACACATTATCTTGCTCTTTATATTCAGAGTCAATTCCTCCCTTCCATTGATAATTCCTTGTTTTCATAGTTGCATATAGGACAATAATGTGCTGTACTGAAGATTCAGTTTCACTCTGAATGAAAACAGTCTCTCATGTATCTACAGATATCCGTGTAAAGTGCTTGGATCACCATTGCAAGTTTCTCAGTGGCTGTATGTATATGGATTTTCATATGCATTGGTTTTGCTGTCTTGGGCGGGACAGATTTTGAGACTAAATGTTGCAATGTTATCATATAATAATACCACAGTTGGCTTGAAGAAGACCTCTAGTTTTTATGTGGTTTTGGCTAATTTTGGTTAGCGTTACAATGAAATGGGAGACCCCACAAAGGTAGTTGGAGTAGTTATATTTGCTTCTACGGTTCGTCCTTCTTTCATGACTTAACTGCAAAGCTCCACCCCTATATTACATCATGTTAAAGGACAGACGTGATTGGCCAGTGGTTATTCTTTGTTATTCCCTACCTTGTATCATGCTGTGTGTTGGAGCTCCCTTCCTTTATTAGATTATATAAATGACTGGATGTGCCACCTAGCACTGAATGACCAGTGTGACTTTTACTGGTCTGACTGTTTTAAGACAGATTTCCCGGGTATCTGTGTTCTTTTTTGTTTTAAAATCTGTCAGCTAAAACATTACATGGAAATTTCATTTGCTGAGAATATTCTCTCCAACATGAGGCAAAACATACTACTGTATGTTAACTTCCAAACTCCGAAAGCTTGTGTGTCTCACATTTTAGGTCTGCTTGTTTGGGTGAGGTGTGCCTATGTCTGAAAGTGTTTCTTTATGTTGTATATGTGTTTCTCTCTGTGTGTGAACCAGGGTTAGATCTCTGGGTGGGCTGGGAGCGGGGGGGGGGGGGGTATTGCATATTGATTGATAACTAGCCCTGCCCATTTCAGGTGGATGAAAAAAAATGGAATACGTTTTTTATTTCACTAATTACATTGAATGTCAATTGTTTTGTCTTGAGAATTATTAGAATTACATATTAATGAGACTGTATTATTCGCTGTGTTCACTATTTTATAAATATCAGAGTCAGCTTAAGAAAACGTGTGGTAATGAGCTTCATTCAGGCCTGTCCAGGTTTAGGCCAGGCCTACCTACCAGCCACTTTCTGTACCTGCCACTGGTGTAAAATAGGGCTGTTGTGAACTTACTGTTCATTGTGCATGTTTGCATGCGTTTTGTGTTTGCATGACTGTATACGTGTGCATATGTGCATGTGGACAGAAAAGCAAAAAAACAGAAAGCTGAGCTGAGTACATCTTTCCAGCTCCCATTAAAGCTTTTAGGGTCAGAATGGATCGAGAAATTTGCTGTGTTGACAGGCAAGGCAGTGGGTCTTCCCGCCCACTCCACATCACCTCATAGATCAGCTGGCACATTTGAAGAGCATTGCAGGCCTGGATGCTTAAATCTGAACTTTAATTTCCCTGAGGCTTCTGCTGAACAATTCCAAGCTCATTTGTGACTCTATCTCCACTCTGGTACTACGCAATGAAAGGGTGGAGGAGAAGTGCTGCCATTTGAAATTAATGAGGGATAATTGAAAAAATGTCCACAATAAGCCACTTCCAGTTTTCTCTACAGGCCAGCATCCACTGAATCTCAGAATCATTGAGAAGTCAATAGTACACATTATTGTGTGTCCGCTCTCTCTCCAGTGAAGCCAGCTGGTCTTCTTCCATTATTTATGGTCATTACAGGGGAGTGTAATTGACTGATAAGACCACAGAAAGTCAGAAGCTGTTATTAAGGGGTTATCTAACAGCAAAGGAAGCCAATCGCTGCTTAATAGAAAGTCAATCAGCAACTAGATTTATTATAAAGACAGATTGCAGAACAAGTTTTTTCTTCCACTTTGATTTCAGCCCAGTGTATGGCATTCTGCACAATGATGTTTGGTTCAAGCTAAATATTCATTTTGAATGCAGAGGTGAGAGCTTGAAGGATATTCAAGACTAAAATCTTAAATGAAAAATAAACCCAGTCTACAACACAAAACATCCCTCACTGCCTCACACTGCAATATCATGGACGTTTGTAACAGCTTAAAGAGTGGTGCAAAAATATATACCACTTCTCATTTAAGAAATATGAGTTTATTAATTATATTTAAGCAACGTCCACCAAATTACGTTTCATGGTGAGATCAGTAATACAGGAGTGTGAGAAAGAGAGTAGGGGTTTGAGAGAAAACAGGGTAACCATGACAACCATAGAACCTTGACAGCTGAAACGGTTATGTGCTGAGGAGGGAGTGAGTCACAGGCAGAGTGAGATGGGGATGAAGCTCGCATATAAATGTTCCTCTTATTACGTCGCCTTTGTTATTTTAAAAGGGAATAGATTTACTCCAACGGCTTTTGTTGATTACCCACTTTCGGCTCATCAGACTGAATGCGTCCTTTTCCAAACGCAGGGTTCAGGTGATGCACATCACTTTTATTCAGTGTGCAAATAGATTTTTTAAGCATCATCGCAGGATAGTTATATCACAGACACATGCTGGGGGGGGGGTGCAGGGGTCCCTGGGCACCTGCCCCATTTACCTAAAATATTTGAAGTGCCTCCTTTTATAGGTACTAGGTGCTGTAGTGTCCCTTTAATGTATGTGCTAAAGACCCCCCCCCAAAAAGCCTCCGCACAGTATGGTTATATCACATTATACCTTGACAATAAAGACGAATGCTGTGATAGAAAGTTGTGGACATGAACGTTTTTATCCACACTGATCTTTGACACATATTAGAATTTCATTAATTTAACACTTTCATATTATCACATTTATTTATGCAGTGACCAATAGGATGTCCTCGCAAGTGAGGTGCAATTTGTGCCTTAATTTTCCTGTAAGCAATCAACTTAATGAGGTCAGGCAGAGTTCAGATGAGCGCAAAACTATATAGCAAACTGAAATCGCCATGACAATAAATAAGCAGCCAAGTTCTCTACAGTGAAAATTAAAAAAATATATTATTTCTGGTCACATACGTTGTCCATGTTTTCGAATACAACTTCACAGAGCTGGCATCCCTAGCTATATTTGCAATTAGAGCCAGTCACCATGGAAACAATTGGTTTAAGTAAACACATCTCTAGAGGCTCAAATCATGGGTTGTAGCTCTCCACAGAAAGGAACCAAGGTTCACGAATACCTTGGTGAGAAGGATTTTGGTGCCACAATTCTATTTTCCATATAACCTTATTGTATCCATTTGGTTTATCATTTGAGTGAACACTACTGAAAAGCTGATACACTCAAAGAACAGTATTCAGGTATAGTTTACTTACTGTATTATTGTCATAGTCTATCTCGCTTGAATATTGTAGAACCTTAGAGAATTTTAAGAAGTTAGGCATCTCCAAGTGTCATTGACAGTAATTATACTGCAGCACTTTTGAATTATTGAATCTGAACGCTGTTGATTCACTTTGTATAATCACACACGTAATGCCAGCCACACGAATCGCACTAGCAAATCAGTGCACCATTATATTCTATAATTATAAGTAATGTTACTTAATGGCAGGCCAGTATCCAGAAATACATTTTGGGGGGTGGGAGTCTTGTCTGTAGATTTAGCTGACAGAGTGGAGGGTGCCCCTTGGTAGATTTTTTTCAGAAACTGGGGGACAGTCCCTCTCAGTAGATTTCGCTGACTGGGGACCCCCCTCAGTAGATTTGAGTATTTTATTATAAAGTTGATATATTTTTTTTCATCACCAGCCTTCCCCTCTTAGCAAATTGTATTGGTAACAGTCCAGCAGTCAGTCCACAAAATGTATTCTGGGAAACTCAGCTAAATTAATTGTAGCGCTGAATTGAGTCGTGTTTTTTGGAGTGGTGGGGACAGAGTGTAAGGTATTCTTGTAATAATATCTTTGTTGTTCTACAGTATAACAAAAATTTATCTCTGCATTGCTCTCTGATGAAATGAGATCTCTCAATCATTTTCATGTTCAGATGGAAACTATATTATGCAATCGTTTAGTTACATTTGTCCACGGGTCACATCCAGCCTGTGACACAATTGCATCCACATGATAATATCTTATGTCTATCAGAACTAGCTCGTCAGTATATAGCACGCACTGGCACTACCAATCCCGGATTGCTCAGCGATAGCTGGCATATTGGCACGATAAAAAAAGGTAGCGCTGCACCATAGATATCATATATTATACATAAATTTCGTATCGTGCGTAAATTCTGCCGCCATCTTGAGATGGGGTGCTGACCAATACTAATATTCACTACAAATGGAAGATGCCAGGCTTTGTGCTGCGTATGTAGGTTCTAATGAAAGGAGTGATTATACTAAACATCAGGGAATAGCATTACACGGTTTTTTAGTACATAAGACACTTTGTACATTTAAAATGAATGAACTTTTATTTAAAAAATTTTTTACATAAAATGACACCATGCTAGCCATTTTCCATGCAGTAAGAAAATATGATATCCTTAGAAAGTTCGTTTGGAAAAGAATTACTATTTACTATCTACATGAGATCGGAAATATAATATAATTTTTAATTTCACCAAGTATTCTGTATCATCAATACGTGTCTGACATTGGTAACAAACCAAACCGTTTGAAAATCAGTTGCACGATATCATATTGCGATGTACAGTACTTGCGATTATACGGCGCATGCGCCATGATCACCAGGGCTTTAGTTGACGGGTGTAATGTTTGTCCGGATAGGCCGGCTTTCCGATACTGTATGGACGTTTCCTTATGCCCACAATTTGATAAGCATTTTCGAAGTGCACCTAAAATTTTAGTAATCTGCGTGTATTCTGCATATTTTTATGTTTAATAAATTATGAGACTTTAAAAAAGTATCGCCACACCACGCCTTATCTTGTTTATCCACAGTATACGTTCTCTTTTAAAAGATGTTGTGCCCGTTGATCTGTTGCTTTCTTCACTGCCACTTCAGTGTTTATCGCTTCCATAATATTCCAAAATAGTAGCAACTCAGGAGAAGTTAAGTTCATAATTTTGTATGAATAATAAGTCACAATACATCTGACTTAACATGGTGAATTTTAGACTGTTTTTCAATAAATACTGACCTGGTTTGGCCCTCCAATTCGACCAAGTTTTTAATTTTGCCCCCTCTGTATTATGGGATAATGGATAATATATCTGAGTGTTTATTGTACAGGGATACAAAACCTGGGGAAAAAAGAGCATACAGTACAAGACCAAATTCAGCACTACAGGATGTTGAACATTGATGGGTCTTTTCAAGCTAGGTGTGATCTCCATTCTTTCTTCTACCTTATTCTTTGTGCAGTTGTTCTTGAGCAGGACCCTGAATTGGATTCAAGTAAATACCCTGTTGCTAAGCAGAGACTGATTACACTGTGTTGGGCAAATGTTTTGTTTGATCACTGCCGGTGCAAGAACGGGTCATTGGTTTAATTGCTGTCAGTCCACAGTGGATTTCAACAGCAAAGTGCAATTCTTAATTTCTTTGTCATTTCTTTTATACGTGCATTGAATAATTTTGAGGCAAATAAATAAAGGAAGAAGGTGCTTTTTTGACAATGATTGAGTATGAGATTTTTAAGATAACATTTCTTTTTTTGAACAAAGAATGAAAAGCGTCGAATAATGGAGAGTTGTTGCACTTTTGTGGGCCAAAGGATAAGGGATCCATCATCACAATGGACTGTTAAGTGGACGACCCACATCTGATGAAAATGAGATGCCATATGAGGAAACAGTGTTACAGTCAAAAGAACCAATCATTTCAAACCTATTAACACAAAAAATAAACGCAGGAGAGGTTCCATCTACAACAACAATATAAAACAATCCACAAGCTATTAAAATAAAAAAATTTAAATCTGAATTTCATGCTGCCTTAATTGACAAGCCACATCTGTGAATTTATACATAAATTTATTTCAAACCCTGTCTGGTTTGATATGTGGTTAGAAGGGACGGTTGAACGGACGGATGGATTGACAAAGAATGTTCACATTTGAATTCCTTAAATAAGACTTGTGTTTTACTAGATTTCTTTTTTTTACTTATAATTAGCTGTTTGTTTTAATATTGTACTTGCAGTTATTTAGCGGGCTTGCATATTATGTACATTTTGAAACCAGGTTATGGTTCATGAATTTCAGTACGTTTTCAAACCATCCATCTTTATTATCCATTTTCTAAAATAACCACAGCCACAATAAAGACGATGTGCGGAAGTTTTTTCGGTAGTTTAAAAGTATACTTCCGTTTTCACTCACTCTGTGTTATTCGTGACTGTAGCCTCTTTCTCCCTCAGACAGTGGAGCTGTCCGTCATTTTGGTACTGATACGTGCTCACTGGGATGTTTTATTATACACCTTAACGTTTGGTAAAATGAAAACACGATGGAAATACAGCCAACAAAGCAGTTTTCTTGGTTCCCTGATGCTTAAGAAGCATTTATTGTTTTGGTCTTACACTGACTGAGTCTATAGGAAACACGCTTTTACTGCCTCCCTTATAAGCAAGCATGTATTTGTAGAAGCGTAATAGCCGTTTGATTAACATTTGCACTGCAGCGTAAGGACCGAGTAAAACACATAGAAACACCGAATAAATAAATAAATACCACTCATATAAGGATAGCCGTTCTATAGTTATGGAATTAATTCTTGCTATTTTTGTGGCTGCAACTACAATACACGTGCATGTTAAATTATTAATATTTGTCATATAATGCGAGGATAAAACTGATATAGGCCTATAATATTTTGCAAAGATGTAGGGTCGAGTGCTGACGCGTTTAACTCCAAGACTGGCGTATTTCGTGCTTAGATTTCCCGATTCCTGTTTTTTACTAATAAATATGAGGGAGTGAGCTATTTTTAGGCTGTGCTCTCCCCCCCCCCCCATGCAGGCTCCCTTTCACGCCCGTCTCTCTCGGGACTCGAGCGCAGTTCCTACTCCAGGTAGACTCGAAATTGACGTCAGAGACTTTCGTAATTTGACGTGTAAACATTTTTTTTTCCTATCCACGGTTTACTCTGTTGCTTTCTACGTTTGTTCAGTAAGGCACAACAGCGTCTATGGTGTCGCTTCTTCCCAGGTGTTGGCAAAATATTATAGATGTAGATATATTTTACATTAACAATAATACAGGTCTAGATCGAAAAAGGAAAATATATAGTTGTATTTTGTGGCCTTCATTTGGTTGCCTTTGTAGATACATAAATCAGTATATCTAATATACATATATTTATATATTTTGCAATGGGTGTGCGATGTGGACTGTTGGGGATGTGCTTCGTTTTCGGTCTTCTCTGTGCCGACGCTGCTTCGGTGAACAGGCAGTATATTAACGAATGGGCGGTGGAAATCCCGGGAGGAGCCGATGCTGCCCGGGCAATCGCCGAAGAGCTGGGCTACCAACTGGTCAGACAGGTAAGCATGAAATATCCATTATGTATTGAATATATCCATTACATATTTCTATAATCAAGTATGTACCAGGAATAGGGGAGATGGCTTCAATCCCGTTTAAATTGTCCTCCTTAGTAAAGCAATGTAAATAGGACTGGTTCCATTTTAATACGAAAATGTATGTTAAAATGTAGGACTTTTCACTTTCCCCTAAAAGACGTTAACACCGGCAAATGGTCATTCATTTGCTTAAATACAGACGCGGAGCGAATGGACATAAGGTACCGCTGATACATCCCACCATTTTAACTGTATTCAATTCAGATTGATTATTTTGTGTGTTTGTGAAACCCTTCATTTATTCATGCTGAATGTCATAAATGTAACATCTGGCTGGAACTTGGTGTACAACTGGGAGGCTTGATTGTGAGAGCAAAAATAAAACGCTGCATACTGACTGAATTCTGAATAATTTGGAATAAAACATTATCGAGACATTGCCGGGGTGAAATGTCTTTTAAAACAATATGTTATATTTATGAATTGTGCTTTCCGTTTCTTTCTGAATCCATTCATCCTCTTTTTATAGAACAGAATACATGCAGATTGCTTTGGGGAATTGCCAGCGTATTGATATGGATCAGAAACGTGATAGCTACTAGTTTTCCATCCTTATTAAAGTGTTCCTCTCTAGCAAATGTCAATCGGTGAGAGGAGAAAGTTATCAAAGGTCATTACATGGTCCTTTTGCCTGTGGCAGTCTCATTTCCTGTAAGCAGCACTACCACCATTAACTAAGATTGCTCTCATTCTCCTTTGCTGGTTAATAATAAACATAAAGTCCTTTGCCCAGCGTTTTTTTTTTTTGTTCACGATAGCATCAGTGGTCGGAAAACTAATAGGTGGGCAATTCGGTTCTGTAAAGCGACCAGAATGTAACCAAAACTTTGTTCGTTTGGCAATTTTAGGCAATGGTTTTGATAAGAAAAACATTTTCCGGGCGCCTATCTGCAGTGACGCTTCACTGGCGATGTCAGTTTTGTGCTCTTTGGCAGGAAAGAGAACATATGGAAATTTTCGCCTGAATATGGAATTAAAACTGTTGCTAGTTTTGACAGTCAATATAAATTTGTAATACGATTTTCCTTAGAATATTTTAATTATTAGAAAATAAAAAACTTTGGTTGTGCATTATGTATTACTAATTGAAAATACGAGTTTATAATTTGATAATGCTTGTCCATTCTGTTGATTACTGCTCTGACGGGATTTTCTAAGGACATATTGCTTTTAATGATTTTAATTTATATTTTCCAGCTTTCACACCTGGATTTACATATTTCTTGTCTCTTCGCCCCTGCCCTGAAATATTCCCAGAGCAGAAAAAAATAATATAGTATATTGATAATGTAAATGAAAAGAAAATAAGAAGACTAGTATTATAAGATATTTTTGAATTTAGTCAGACCTCGATTTCCCCACAAGGACCTCAGTCTTTATTAGACAGGAAGACCTAGAATGTCATCTTAATTTCATACAACAAATGCTGTGTGTGCAGTACCTTATTCCTCTTTTTTGGGATTTCAGATCGGGGCTCTGGAAAATCACTACTTGTTTAAACACCAGAGTCATTCCAGGAGGTCAAGAAGAAGTGCTGAGCATATAACGAAGAGGCTGTCAGAGGATAAGAGGGTATGCCGTGTCTATTCTTTTATCAAAAAACTCTTTTACTGTAGCATAGAACACTATACATACCTACATACATACGTACAGAGGTGGGTAGTTAAAGTCCAAAAAGTAAAAATCCAGACAAAAATTCTGTTTCAACTAAAAAGTTGAGTATAAAGAATCACAGTCACAGAGTACTCAACTGGATGTCTGATACAAAATCAAATCTTGGTCTGGATTTTTACTTTCTGGACCTGAACTAGCCATCTCTGCATACATACGTAGACAAACATTCAGTTAATTTTTATATAGCACCTTCCACAACAGAGTTACCCAAAAAGCCCTTTACATGGATGTGTTGTGGTGCAGTACAACCGAACTGAGAAAGAATAATAGAGAAACAGGGAAAGGGAAGGAAGAAAAGAAATAAAGAAAGACAGATGACAACAGAGGAGAAGAAGCAAAAACTCCCAAATAGGGAGAAAAAGTCACCTGGCTGCCCGGGGTGGGGCTCGATCCCCTCCGGCGACCCGTAATGGAACAGGAGCTTTTAGAATATTGATAGATGGATGAATAATAATAATAATCTACCATATGCAATGAAAAATCTGTCTATGTCAGTCAGAGCTTAGCATAGTTAGCTGTTTTGGTCAGCGAGTAGCATCACACATACATGCCAGTGCTCAGGTCCCTGTCACTCTTGGTATGAAGAGATGCTCCTTGTGTCTCCTTAGGTGTCATGGGCGGAACAGCAGTATGAGAAGCAGCGTCGAAAGCGGGACATGCTCAGAACACAATGTACTGACTGTGCAGTAGAAAACCTCTTCGACGACCCCATGTGGAGTCAACAGTGGTACTTGGTGAGTCTGCCATGGCATGACCTGTAAACAAATCCTAGACTTTGGGCTCTACCAGGACCACAATCTCCTTGCCTCCTCCACCACACAGATGTGGGTTCTTCTTGAAACTATCTGTCTTAAATTTCTGGCTAGTTTATAACCTTCAGTTCTCATTTATGAGGAAAACATAAGAACATAAGAAATTTACAAACGAGAGGAGGCCATTCGGCCCATCAAGCTTGTTTGGGGGGAACTTAACTATTCTCTCAGAGTTGTTAAAATCTTATCTAGCGCTGATTTAAAGGAACCCAAGGTTTTAGCTTGCACCACACTAGCAGGAAGACTATTCCATACTCTAACTACACGTTGTGTAAAGAAGTGCTTTCTCAAATTCATTTTAAAATGTTCTGCTAATTTCCACTTATTGCCATGAGTTCTAGTATTTAAACTAACATTGAAATAGCCATTTGACTGAACAGCATCCTGACCTGTTAGAATCTTATATACCTGGATCATGTCCCCCCTTAGTCTCCTTTGCTCAAGGCTAAACAGATTTAGCTCAACTAACCGTTCCTCGTATGACATTCCCCCAGGACCAGGAATCATTCTTGTAGTGCTAGGTTGAACCCTTTCTAAGGCAGCAATGTCCTTTTTAAGATAAGGTGACCAAACCTGCACACAATATTCTAGGTGGGGTTTTACCAAGGAATTGTATAATCGGAGCACCACCTTCCTTGACTTAAACTCCACACACCTAGAGATGTAACCCAACATCCTATTGGCCTTTTTTTATTGATTCAGTTTTATTTACGTCCTATTGATACCTTTGAATATTGAGTATTAAATGTCATTGGGTGGATCATATGACGAATAGGACGCAAAGACCTTACTGTGCATATTTGCTTGCTTTGGTTGCTGGATAAATTGAATCCGTCCCAGAGCTTCTGCTTCACACCTTGTTCTGTAACCCCACCCTGCACAAGGAACATGTCTAATTTGTTCAATAAGACCGATACTCTGCGGCCTACCTTCTGGTGACATTTAAGAGTTATTCCCAAATTGTTAAATGTCAGATTTTAAAACTGTTACTGCCTCCCAAACTCTATCTTAAACACACTCCGTTCACAGCCTAATTTGAGGTTTGATTTGGACTGACTGGAGTGTTGATGCACCCTTTCAATATCGCTAATTTCCTTACATGTCTGTCGGCTAATTCTCTGAATGACCCCTCCGCCCCAAACACCCATTACCTCTATCAATTCCTGGCTCCCGATTGACTCTAAGCTGAGCCTTCACTGCGTTGTTGGTTCAGTGATCTGAGTCATAGATTATGATGCATCAAAACCATAACTGTCATACCCATATTTGTCAGGTTCTATATGGGAAAATTAGGAAGTGCCTTTTAGTGCATCTATATTATCAGCTGCTGTGTTATTGAGGGCCAACAGTATCTACCCGTGATTTTCCGCCTCCTCTTACAAGAGAGCAGATGATCTATCTTTTGATTTCTGATTCACTGTAATTCATTGTTGGGACTGGGAGCCGTTTTCAGATTAATGCAGTGTTATTATTGTGTTTCGGAGTTTCTTTAATTAAAGCAGGGCTGCTAACTTTGGTCAACTGGCTGGAGTGAACTTTTCAAGTGGAGACAAGTCTCAAAACAAATCAAAAAACTTTATTTTTTCCCGAGGGGCAATTTGAGAAATAAATGAAACAGCCCCTCTACGAGCCAACCGGTCGGCCGCACGAGTAGTGACCCGGAACAGGATTCAGTCTGCACACACATGCACAGACATTTACATGTATTTAACAGTTTTATTACTCTGTGAATAGTCTGTAGGGTTTGCAGACTACCTTAGCATTTTTGATTTAGGTAGTTTTAGGTTTACAATGGACTAATAAGATTTTTTGCGTGAGCGTGAGAGTCTGAAAGCTTGAGTGTCATTCCAGATGCGTGAGAGCTGGCAACCCTGTTTAAAGGCACAGTAATTCGTAATGGAGGAGGAAGGGCAGAAAGTTCTCAGCTTAAGTACTAGCGACCCCACACACTGACTAATTCAGTCATGAGTAATCAGAGTATTATTTATTTCTGATTTTTATCAATGTTTTATCATACATTTTATACATTTTTAAATGCCTGGCTGTAGAAGTGAAGAGCCACCTGGTATGTAATGGAGCTGATCATGCGTTAACCCTTACTTGGCAAAGTAAAAGGTAAAAGTCAGGCGCAGTGCCTTTTAAGCAGCAAGCAAGAACGCGAGAGACCCGGTCGCATTTTGGAACCTCTCGTGTAAAGAGGGAGCCAGAGCTAATGCAAGACAAGGAAAGGTAGGAGCTTGATAGCCTTGCCCTTTCTGGAAACTTTACAGAAATTTATTATTCCATGGGAAGCTAGGCTGAGGAATTTTCTAAATATTCCAAGTTGGAAACTTTCCATAGGAATTAATGGGAGTATATGGGAATTAACAGGAATAGTCTTTCCTACTTCAGAGCTCCCCATAGTGAAAAATCTTAGGTGGGTGTGGGTAAACTCACAAGCCTGAGGCTGGGGGCTGTGCAGCTGGGGTCCTCCCTAGTCTAAAAGGCGCTGTGCAGCTGGGGTTCTTCCTAGTCTAAAAGGCGCTGTGCAGCTGGGGTTCTTCCTAGTCTAAAAGGCGCTGTGCAGCTTTCACTGTTGTTTGTATCTGCCCAGCTTTCTTAGAGACAGTGTGTAAGGTGCTCGAATTAGTACACCCAAAGGACTCTGTGGTCATACTGGGAGACTTCAGTGCACAAGTGGAGAAGGTCAGAGATACCTGAAGGAGAATGACTGGGAAGAATTGGACTTCGGAGCAAACAGTGGATTCTACATAATAAACACCATATTTGAACACAAGGTGCCTCATTAGTGTACGCGATTGATTTTCTGTTGTGCTGTCTGACATGAGGTCATTTGCTTTGAAAGGGCCAGATCTATTAACCGATCATGGACATTGATAAGTTGCTTACACAGGGGGTCTCTAAGACAGCTGGAAGGTACCTAAGCATCTGAAAGTCTGCAGAAATGACACAGGTTATATCTTGTCCATTGGGAGGAATTTCTAGGGGCTTTCAGGTGTTTTAGCAAGTTGGTTGATGACTCAGGAGGGGAGGTGGCACCTCACTCAGATTGGGCAAGTGCTGGTTAGCTGAAGAATGACTTTCGTGTGCCAGAAGTACTTTGACGAACTTCTGGTGAATCTGCCCTTTTACCAGCAGGCATTGTTGGAAACTTGGTGGATCAGAATCTATTATTGCAGCTGAAGTCAGTATTGGTTTTCAACCACTGTAGTGGAAGGGTTTCAGGGGTGAATGAAATCCATCCAGGGATGTCAAAAATAGTGAATATTGTTGGGATGACATGGTTGATGTGACTCTTTGAAGCTGCATGATAGGCAAGTAAAGTAACTTGATACTGGCAAATAGGGATGATGGTCCCTATTTTTCTTTTTTTTTTAAAGGGATGCTTCATCTATCTATAAGGGTCTCACCTTTTCTAACCTTCCTGTGAAAGCCTATGCCCAGGCACAGGAGAAGAGTCTGCCGAGTGAATCTTATGATTCATGAGGAATACTGTGGAATCTGGCCTGGCCGTGGAACAGAGGACATGTTCCCCTGTGTTTAGAGGTGTGGGGCTACAGTGCTACCCATGAAGTACTTATAAGGTATACAGGGTATAGTGAGCTCTGAGACAGATGGATCACTTCCACATGTGAGAACACCACTTATACATACATTAGTCATTTTATATTCTTAATGCTTCTGTGTAAGTTATTTTCATTTGCGCTTTAATTTACCTTTACCTTTAGTATATGATGTAATTTCAACTGTAAACCATTTGATCACTGAAACAAGTAATATGCGTTATATTCATAAACCATCTTCCCCACTGACAGACATTCTGGCTGCGTGCACAAAGTTCCTTCATTTGGGTCATTTCATGACGGGCTATCTTATCGTGAAGGGCTATCTTATCGTGAAGGGCTATCTTATTGTGAAGGGCTATCTTATCGTGAAGTGCTATCTTATCGTGAAGGGCTATCTTATCGTGAAGGGCTATCTTATTGTGAAGGGCTATCTTATCGTGAAGGGCTATCTTATCCCTTCAGTATTGCCATGAAGAAAGAGAAAAGGTAAAAAGGTGTCTGTCTCCCTTGTGCTTTTCAAGCATCAGCCAGTTAGGCATGTGTCTTTGTATGTGTGCGCATGGTCGCCTTTCTGTTCCAGAAAGCATGAAATTACATATTTCTTTCTTTGTTTCCGTTTGCAAACAGAATGTATTTTGGTATACCCGTGTTTGTATTAGTTTAGTGTTTATCAAAAGAATAAGTGGACGAAGCTGATTGGTGTGAGTGCCGCGCGCTGGTGATGGGGCGTTGACGTGAATGTGGTGGACGTGTGGCTTCTGATAGCAGGGCTGTGAAGCCTCCGCCCCCGCAGCCTCCTTCCCAGGCGCAGACAGAAGGCCAGGCACTGATGACTCATAGCATGATTCTTATTGCAGTGTCTGCATCCAATACTGAAAAAAATGCTGCATTTTCTTCTGTCCATGAATCATCCAAGTCACAGCTTGGATAATTCTGTAATAATTTATTTCAATTTTAATTGTAAGCTGAGATGATATTTTTCTCTCTCTGACTTCTCATATCTATGCCCTCTTAATATCATTCATTTAGATGGTTATTCAATTGTTAGATGACTAACACGTGACATTTTCAGATAAAAAAACACGGAGATACCAGGCTAAAATGACATCTTAGAGTAACTCTTCGGCCCCTTTTCCACATTGGTCTACAGTTCAATGATAGGCTTGTCCAGCACTGGAGAAGTAATTTCAACCAATCAAATAGTCTATAATTAAAATAACCAAAGTAAGTCACCGTTTTCTTCCTGTGTGAAATACTCATGTGTGTTCCAGTGTGTGCAGTTTCATTCAGTGTCCATTGCTGCTCATATTATTTTGAGACATACTCTCTAAAATGACTCATTTCAGGAAATAGCAGTTTTAATCAAGTTAATTGAAGATAGTCTATAGTGTACACAAAAAAAAACACATCCAGCAAATGTTGTCTAAACGATTTCACCTGGATTTCAGGTATCTCAGTACCACTGACTGCAGTAAAATCATTTTATTTGGATGTATTGTTCAGGTTATGCCTTTGGCTAATTTTCCATTGTTCTCTTCCCCCTTATCCTTCATTTTGCCTTCGGCCTTATTCAAGCAAGACACCAGGACATCAGCATCACTGCCAAAGCTGGATCTCCATGTGATACCCGTGTGGCGAAAGGCCATCACCGGAAAGGGGGTGGTCATCACTGTCTTGGATGATGGTCTGGAGTGGAACCACACGGATATCTACCCCAACTATGTAAGAGCCCCGATCTCCATGCACACTGTCATCGTTACTCTATCATTGACTTGTGTCACACACAGGGAGCATTACCCCGAAGCCTGTAGAAAATTAAAGCATTTTACTAAATTTTCATTTCATGTCCAACTGGGTCACATATTAAATTGTAAAAAAAATTAAATAGCTTTTGCAATCTCAGATGACACAATTTTTCGCAGTAACCCTTAAAATAAAATAGCAAACCTGCTCTTTAGTTAATCCCATCCTATCCCAAAATGCACCTGTGTGCTCAGAAATACATAGATGGCAAATGAACATGACATTATGTAACAATATATAAACTGCTGCAGCGTTCTTGCATTATAGTATAATTTAGGCATCGTTTACTGTACAGTACTGCATCGAGGGATTCATTCATAGTATGAACAGTGGTAAGGAAAACTATGGATTATTATTGTTACATGATACAGCTGTATCAGTAACAGAAAGTACTCAGAAGTGAATCCATTAATAAATATGATCTAAAGACATGAGGTAGAGGAAGTCATTAATGATATGATGTGGATGTCATGATGTACACTTTGGCTGGGTGATACAGGCAAAATGTCATATCATGATATTTTTGGTTAAAATCACGATCCATGATATACACCTATAAGCCAAAACATTATGACTAGCCCCCGTGAAATAATTAATGTTCACTATTTAGTAATAAAAAAAAGAAAACATTCTGTACTCATAAAAGAAATGGGCATAAATAAAGGTTAGAGTGACTTTGACGAGGGCCAGGTCTGCATGGGTCACCGCATCTCCTGTCGCTGTGGTTTTTCCCTCCTCCTTTTCCAGATGAAGCAGAACCTTCCTCAGCAGCTTTGCTGCACACTAAGATCCACTGAGACATATAATTGACAAAGAAATGAGAGACACATGCAGTTATGCAACCATCCTGAAACACTTATCATGGACACAAATGCACCCAGTCACGATAAATCACCGTCATATCGCCCACCACTAATACACTAATAGTAAACAGTGTAAACTTAGCAGCTTTCATTCTCTGTTTCAGTTCGTTTCGTGTCCAGGCTGCTCATGGATTAATGGTGTAGGATTTGTATGACTCATGAGGCAATAAGCAAGATTTATGTGGTTTATTGCTTACTGTTATACATACACTGTATATGGTTGATTGAAGCGCCGGTATTTATAATTCCAAAGAGGATGTTTTTCTGGGAAATGACATCACAGAATGGCTCCGTAAGTGGCCTGTAGTCACTAATGTTATCAGAAAGCAATATACACCAGCTTATACTAATGTTCTGTTAGATAAACAGAGCGAAATTAAAGAGTTATGAATTTTCAGATCCATTTATTATACTCCGTTTGTTTTGTATGGTATTGTTCCCTGTATTTCCTCCCTGTTTCGCACTGGGATTGCATGTCCATAGCACAATCAGAGGTGCACATCATAGCTGATCATCTGCTGTTCTTTGTTCTTGTGTAGGACCCGGAAGCCAGTTACGATTTTAATGACAATGACCCTGACCCTTTCCCCAGATACGACTCCACTAATGAGAACAAGTAAGTCACCGATAGTGATACGTAAATGTTCTGTTTAGCAGTATGCCTTAGTTGACACCTATATTTCATCGATTAACTTCAGCAATAATCAAGCGCATGCTTCACTTGGACAATTTAATGAATTTCTGTCTTGTGTTTTTCTCCAGCTTTGCTTTTCTGTTATCAGATTACCTTGTCTGATCTAAGTCATT
Source organism: Mormyrus lacerda (assembly GCA_015163995.2). Lineage (NCBI taxonomy): Eukaryota > Metazoa > Chordata > Actinopteri > Osteoglossiformes > Mormyridae > Mormyrus > Mormyrus lacerda. The sequence continues at coordinate 26,199,596 of JAABNX020000130.1, forward strand.
TCAAATGAATCAAACTTTACTTTGCGCAACATCTATGATATAAAGTGTAGTATTACCTGCCATATTTTTGATTTCTGAAAAATAAAAAACAGTACATTTAGAGATTCCTTTCTTTTAGGGGTTGTTAGATGCATTGATGTCTCATGATAAATCAGTTATTAAGGTCGCAATTCACTATCTAAATAGCTAGCTAAGTAAAAAGTAATGTTAGATTTACAGTTGATGTTAGAATTACAGCACCAGAGCAAAATAAGTGACATGGATACATTGGACCATCAACCGTTTTCCAGACCAGAACATACAGGAGTATTTTATCAGCTCATTCACCACTTAGAATAGGTCTCCAAGTACCAGGCCTGACACGTTTAGAATTCATTATTAAATCTGGCCTGTAGATCGACCATTTGTCTTCCACAAAATGTTTTTTTTTCTCTGTACAATTCAGTAGTTGGCCTTTTGACAATTTTCACTGGCCTGTTCTCCCTGTTTAATAATAACAATAAAGATTAATGTTCCGAGATTTTACTTTCTTTGTATTCGATTAATGGTGTGTAATTAAGTTCCCATGGTAATATTTGTAATTATTTGTCAGTGAAGTTAAAAACGGTTTGAATTTAGGTTATTGATTAGTTTAATCGATTTGTGATAGAAATTAAAGATTTCAGATAAATTGAATCATTCCCTCAGTATCTGTAACAGAATTGAATCACCTTGCGCCCAACAATTTACACCTCTAGTGAATCTTGTATGAGCTAGCCTTTCTGTGCCAAAAAATGCATATTTATCACAATAAGACTTTCTTCTGGTTTACATATTGAGATTTTTTTTCTCCAGCAGAACTGTTTTTAAGTAATGTGCCACATTTTCCACATCACCCCTTCTCATATGACCCTGACCAGGATAAATAGCTGGAAGATGGATGGATGGATGGATGGATGGATGGATGGATGGATGGATGGGAATTATAAGGGGCACTTAAAAACTGAAGTCTGAGGCAAACATACTGAATGTAAAGTCAAGACCATACATGCGGTGCACATTGTATTACATGTTCATGGACATTGAAGATTGTGCTGGAGCTCGTATTACTGTCAGGCAAAATGATGGCACCATTTGTCTTTGTTGTCTTGATTCATACAGTAAGTTAAGTCTGATAAGAGTGTGCCTCTCCTTTGGGTACCAGGCATGGAACAAGGTGTGCTGGTGAAATTGCGATGCAGGCCGACAACAAGAAGTGTGGAGTTGGGGTGGCTTACAACTCCAAGGTCGGAGGTAGGAGGTCTAGAATGTAATTTTCTCTTGTAATTATCATTCACCTTTTCCAGAAATAATCTTGTACAAATAGTACTTACATTGTACCTTAAGGTGGGTGATGCTGATTATATTCAAACTATTCTGAATAATTTACAGACTTACTTACAGTATTTATTTGTTTGGTTGTTTGGTGATTTGCTTGGTTTTTCTGCTGGGGTTGTCACCTGCACTCAGAAAGTTGTGCAATTCATGGTGATCATTTAAATAAAAACATAAAACTTAAAAAATTATTGAAAATTAAGATAAATTCATTATTTGGCAGTTTTGCTTATCCAGGAAAAAGAAGTGCTACGTCGGTCCTTAAAAAGCCCGACAAGGATTGAATATTACAGATTTCTAAACAAATAGTTTCATTTTTCATTTTAGCTTCAGTTATTAATTGGAAATACAATGGGTGATACCCTTAGTCTCTATGCGAGATTAGCATCAGTATAATGAATAGAATTATTTAAGGTTGAAAATAACTTGCACAACCTCAGGAAAAAAACAAACCAGTTCTAGAAATAGATTCATTTGTTCATGTCCTTAGATCAGATGGTAATCTATATAACAAAATATAAGTAATATAAAGCGTGCCATATCTACATGCTTTAAATTTGCATGTATTGCCTACTTCCAGGAGATGACGTGCTTTTTTCCTGGCATGCTTTTTTTTAATTAAAAAACAAAGTCTGATGTAAAAACCTACTGGACGTAGAAGGCTGCAGTCTAAAAGAAACAGATGATCACTTAATCCATCTTATGACCACAGCACTTGTGCATGCATTTCACTGGCATGATACAGGGTGTTGGGCATGAAGCACTGGTCCAGATAAGACTGGTCCATAGTCTTCTTCAGATCCCTGCCAGCCTGGCATTGTAGTTCACATTACCTATCCCACCCAACATTAACTAGGCCTACAATGCTACCCAAGGTTTAGACATCATTCAGCTAAATAGGAAGTCTGTCTTCTAGCATTTTTATTACACATTATTTTCTTTGTTTCATTCCTTCTTTCTATAGTAGGCATGAAGTAGTTGCCCACTTTTACACGTTCTATGATATACATTACATCGTATTAGAAGTATCAGATATCTTTATTGTTGATGACTGAATGTTTACCTTGTTCTGTGCTCCTGGATATCTGCTCTCTTGGATCTTTGCGTACCTCACTCAGTGGTATAGCAGAGGTGCCCTTCTATGATCCAAGCAATTTGAACAGTACCTCCTCCGTGGGTATGTGTGAGCATTAACCCCGCCTACTACGGATTCCCCTCCAATAGGGATCCGCATGTTGGATGGCATAGTGACGGATGCTATTGAGGCCAGCTCCATTGGCTTCCGACCTGATCACGTGGATATCTACAGTGCCAGCTGGGGCCCCAACGATGATGGCAAAACAGTGGAGGGGCCGGGTCGCCTAGCACAGAAGGCCTTCGAGTACGGCATCCAGAATGTACGTAGCTAAGGAGAACAGCGTGATGCCAGCTAGTGCTTTTAATCTTCGCAATCAAATTAGGAAAAAAAAAAAACTATTCAACATTACAGTTTGATTCCACTCAGAAGATATATAGCTACAAGAGGTTACATAATTATGAGATGGTTCTTTTAAGATATTAACATCACATACCTTTAAATCCGTGTTTAGAAGGCTCAGGGTCTTTCATTATGCATATGTGAATATAATCATTTAATAATAACGCTGGTATCGTGTGTTCTATCATCTATGTAATAATGGGACACTTTGGATCTACAGGGCCGTGGTGGAAAGGGCTCGATCTTTGTGTGGGCATCAGGAAACGGGGGCAGACAGGGGGATAACTGTGACTGTGATGGCTACACAGACAGCATCTACACCATCTCCATCAGCAGTGCCTCGCAGCAGGGCCTGTCTCCCTGGTACGCCGAGAAGTGCTCCTCCACCTTGGCCACAGCCTACAGCAGCGGAGATTACACCGACCAGAGAATCGTACGATACCCTGTTTCGCCTTCAAACAATCTACTTCCCTTTTCATCGCAACCTCTTTGATTGATTATCTATGCAGATGATCCTTCACACTGTATTTTACCCGACAATGCAGAGGTTATTCCTGTATGTTACATGCCTGTCTGTGCTGCAGTTCACCTGTAAGATCTCGTTCTCTGTCTTGCAGACCAGCGCTGACCTGCACAATGAGTGCACTGAAACGCACACCGGGACCTCTGCTTCTGCTCCACTGGCTGCGGGGATCTTCGCCCTGGCGCTGGAGCAGAAGTGAGTGATGGCTATGTGGCTCATGTATTAATACATCATCAAGGATCCAACCAGATGTCATTACCTGTGCAACAGTCAGCACAACGGAAATTGACACCAAACATTTGCACAAGAGATTACCTGCAAGACAGTTGCGTCTGTCCTGCAGTGTTAATGTGATGTTTCCAGGTCCACATTCTGCATCATTGCGCACATAAATGGAAAATGCATGGCTGGCTATGTGTATGTGGGCATATTCAGCACACAAAGACCAACAGTATTATGTATTCATTATGTTTACATGAGCAAGTAACACAAAATGTTCCCAGGAAGCCATCTTGTGCCCTAGATTTTCTGTTAATGCCAAGCTTAATACCTGCCAACAGCCCCAATCTCACCTGGAGGGACCTGCAGCACCTGGTTGTATGGACATCAGAGTTTGACCCTTTGGCTAACAACCCAGGCTGGAAGAAGAATGGTGCTGGACTGATGGTGAACAGCCGGTTTGGCTTTGGGCTCCTGAACGCCAAGGCACTTGTGGACTTGGCAGATCCTAAATCATGGAAGCATGTCCCAGAGAAGAAGCAGTGCATTGTGAAGGATGACGACTTTCAGCCAAGGTGAGACCGCAAAAACTATGTATGTCACTGGCCGTCACATACATAGTCATCATTGTGGTTTATTGGCATTCATCTGTTTCTGTAACCCTGTATGTCCTAAAGCTGATTTACATATTGCATAGAATCTACGCCGTAAGTAGCCCTGTACCCACATATCCTACACCACAGCCTAACGCCTAACGCGGAGGTTTCCAATGTAGATTCTACACAGAAGTATAAATCAGCCTTTAGTGCTTATGCTGTTCCTACTGCTGCTTTTTTATTTATATTTCTAAAAGTATAAGGAACAGAACAGAAGAAGTGTGTATCTATTTTCATGTATGTGTTTTGTATGTATATATCTGAGAAATATAAGTTTCTGTCTATTATTTTCCAATAAGTCATCCAGACCACTGTTTCAGAACCGATATTGCAATGCATCCTCTTAAAAAAAAAAAAAGTATTACTTGCGGGATATGAGTCAGGCATACACATACTGGAAATTACAACTACAATTAGCTGTGGTTCTATACATCTTCACAGGAACATTAATTATTATTATTCCCTTCACTTACTGATGGACATTACCTTTTTTATCCTGTGTACAAGCAAAAAGTCATTCATTCATATCCAGGCACAGATTAGGATTAACCTCAATACAAAGAGGATGAGGTCAAATAACATTATTGTTATTGGTTTAATTTTTTATTTTTTTAAAATTTTTATCAGGCCATTGAAAGCTGCTGGTGAGATCACCATTGAAATTCCCACAAAAGCTTGTGCTGGACAAGAGAACGTCATCAAGTCCCTGGAGCACATTCAGATGGAGGCCAGCATTGAGTACACCAGGAGAGGAGACTTGCACATCACCCTCACCTCCCCATCAGGTAGACTAATGCCCAGCATTCTGTTATATTAAGCAGGAGTGGAGGGTTGCAC
>JAABNX020000130.1:26204760-26216764 GCA_015163995.2 Mormyrus lacerda
ATCACCCACACCTCCCCATCAGGTAGACTAATGCCCAGCATTCTGTTATATTAAGCAGGAGTGGAGGGTTGCACATCACCCACACCTCCCCATCAGGTAGACTAATGCCCAGCATTCTGTTATATTAAGCAGGAGTGGAGGGTTGCACATCGCCCTCACCTCCCTATCAGATAGACTAATGCCCAGCATTCTGTCATATTAAGCAGATGTGGAGGGTTGCACATCACACTCACCTTCCCATCAGGTAGACTAATGCCTAGCCTTCTGTTATATACACCAGGAGTGGAGGGTTGCACATCACCCTCACCTTCCCATCAGGTAGACTAATGCCCAGCATTCTGTTATATACACCAGGAGTGGATGGTTGCACGTCACCCTCACCTCCCCATCAGATAGACTAATGCCCAGCATTCTGTTATACACCCCAGGAGAGGAGACTTGCACATCACCCTCACCTCCCCATCATGTCCAGCATTCTATTATATATGCCAAGGTTTTCTACCCAGATGATGGGTAATATTCATAACATTCACGTGAAATTGACAAAAGCATAATTTCTTTGATGTTTGCTACTAGTGTCACTAATAACAAAGAGTGATCTCATCAAGCTGAAGATAAAAATTTAAATTTTACTCTAAATGGGCCTTGAATATGTGGGTTACAATGAGTGTCTGTCAACTTCTCCAGGTCATTGACATTGACCATAATTGAAACAATAATTTACAGGGCATTGTCAGGAATGGAAATGATCCCGTCATTTAGAAGATTTACAGGGCACTTACAGGATAGTTACAGGAAATGTTCTAGCAATTTATAGGACGTATACAGAATATTTACAGGGCACTGACTGGACAATTATAGGAAATGATCTGGCCATTTAGAGGACGTACACAGAATATTTACAGGGCACTGACAGGGAACTTACAGGAAATTATCTGGCCATTTAGAAGACATATACAGGATATTTACAGGGCACTTACAGGATAGTTACAGAAAAAGTTCTAGCAATTTATAGGACGTATACAGAATATTTACAGGGCACTGACTGGACAATTATAGAAAATGATCTGGCCATTTAGAGGATGTATAGAGGATATTTACAAGGCACTAACAGGGAACTTACAGGAAATGATCTGGCCATTTAGAGGACATATACAGGATATTTACAGGGCACTTACAGGAAATGATCCAGCTATTTAGAGGATGTATATATTATATTTACAAGGCACTTACAGGAAATGATCTGGCCATTTAGAGGACATATACAGGATATTTACAGGGCACTTACAGGAAATGATCTAGCCATTTAGAGGATGTTTATATTATATTTACAAGGCACTTACAGGAAATGATCTGGCCATTTAGAGGACGTATACAGGAAATTTACAGGGCACTTACAGGAAATGATCCGGCCATTTAGAGGATGTTTACATTATATTTAAAGGGCACTTACAGGAAATGATCCGGCCATTTAGAGGATGTTTACATTATATTTAAAGGGCACTTACAGGAAATAATCCGGCCATTTAGAGGATGTTTACATTATATTTAAAGGGCACTTACAGGACACTTAAAGGAAATTGAAAAGACATTAACATTAACATTAACTTTTCCATTGCCAGGCACCAGCACAGTCCTGCTCGCTGAGCGGGAGAGGGACACCTCTTCCAATGGCTTCAAGAACTGGGATTTTATGTCTGTCCATACCTGGGGTGAAGACCCAGCTGGCACCTGGACCTTAAAGATCACGGATATGGTGCGTTTGTACTGCACAAGTATTTTCTGTTAATACTTGAAAATGAAAAATATAAATTAAAATAAAGAAAAAAAAATAGGGAGGGCTAAAGCAGTATGCAGGAAAACCGATAATAATCTATAAATTTGCCTTGATAATAGTTTCACAAACGCAATGCATTTGTCAGATTACCATCTCCTAAGCAACCCCTGACCATGATACAGCAATTTCCATGCTGGGAAGTTTTAATCAATTGTGCAAACGCAACCCCTCAGCCTTGCTTTGTCTCACAAATAAGCAGCAGTTGGACCAAAATATTTAAAAAATCAGCTATTTAGACAACTGAATTCAATTCCTGTTCATAAACAAATAAATAGACAATGCAGTAATTTCTTCAACCTTACTTAAAACTAAGAGCCCTCAAATGCAGACAGACCAGAGCTAACCACTAATGTGTGATCACATGAGTAACTAAGACCTAAGGATCGAGGGGAAGGGGTTGCCCTTTAGTATTTGTGGTATTGCATAAGCCGAATGATTATATGGGGGATTCACAAACCACAGGCTAAAATGCTGAGGATTAGGATGAAAATGGTTTCAAATGGATGAACTCAAACTTTGTACTGGTACTAAATATGTGCTGCAGGTTTTCAGTAAAACTGTCAAATTATGTACTCAAATTTTAATTTAATTAATGAATTAATTTTTAAATATATATATTTCTATTATTTGAACGTGGTTCAGGTCACAAAATCTGAAACTTCTACTGTCAAAGCTTTGGCTCACAGATGCATAGCAAAAATTAATTTGGCAGTACTTTGCTAAGATTTCAAATGTATTACAGATTACAAGCACAGCATTGCCACAAAATAAATATATTTGAGTATTTTGAATAACTATTGAATAAATGTTATATCAGTTTTAAACACTAAGTACAGACTTATGATGGATTTGTTTTAATTGGGTGTTTTCTATATAATAACTGAAGATGAATTATGTTCACTTTATCTGACCCTATATCAAAAGTAGAATGTCCAGGTTCAGAAAGTACAAATCCAGACAAAGATGAATGTAAATAGTCACATTCACAGAGTACTCAACTAGTTGGTTGAAACAAAATCTTGGTCTGCATTTATATTTTTTGGACTAAAACTTTTCACCTCCTCTTTGTATTGTTACAAAATTTGACCTACAATGATATTAATTGGACACAATTATTCAGCTCCTCATACAAGTATAGTTCACAAGAAATAAAAAGACAACCAGGTATTATAAACAGCTGTAAACAGTTTAATCCAGAATTTTAGGGATGGATTTGACGTTTCTGCAGCCCCACCCCTCTAGTGTACTAACTGTGATTGTCAGTCCCGCTACCCCACAAGTAAACAGCCTTAAAGTACTCATATAAGAAACTGATTCCTCACCAGTCGATTAATTGTCTTGTAATCCGTCTTCCCTCAGTCTGGTCGTATGGAGAACAAGGGCCAGATCATTAGCTGGAAGCTAATTCTGCATGGCACATCCGAGCGACCAGCACACATGACAGTACCAAGGGTGTACATTCCTTACAACGCCGTGCAGAATGATCGCCGTGGTGTGGAGAGGATGGAGGACATGCTGAAGGTACCAGTAGCCTCTCCGAGCATCTGTGTCCCTGAACTGTAGTGTTCATCTGGATCACTGTTTATGAGAAGCTTGACCACTTTTAGTTTGGAAGTCAAATAATGGACACTCTGTTTCCGCCCATTGGTTGGTCTGCAGGAGACGCCCACTGAGGCCCATCAGCCACCGAAATCTCAGGCCACTTTCAAACCCACAGCCGAGGAATCTAAGGAGAAGGCGGCACCCTCCACTGCCCTCATGCGACTCCTGCAGACCGCTTTCAATAGGGAAAGCAGTAACCAGGCCAGCCAACCCCGCGCCAACCCTTGGCTCTACGCTGCCCCCAGGGACCCAGAGGGGGATAACATACTCCCCTACCAGAACCTGTACCAGGCCCTGGACAAGCTGAATAAGCACAGGGGCTCTGAGGACAGCCTGTACAGTGACTATAGTGACGCATTTTACAACAGCAAACCATATAGACACAGAGATGACCGGCTGCTACAAGCGCTGCTTGACATGGTGGCTGAAGGTGGCCGATAGGGCGGGTGACACTGGGTGCTGCTGGGGTGGATGTGCTGAGGCTGCCAGAGCCTCCAAGAGCCCCGGGCACAGCAAGGTCCAGAGCAGGAAGGTTTGCTGGCTCTTCCAGTCAGGTTTATTTGTTTCTCCCCTGTAGGCTTATTGTCTGTAACTTGTCATGACCTCACTATGTGTTGATATTGTCTACCCGAAGGAGGTCCATGTCCCCTGCTGGTTTGCATTAGACCCAGGTTTCCTAAATTAGCCCTCAACACGGTTCATCAATAGTTGATGGACCAGATTCGGCCAGATTGGCACATCTTAGGCACACTGCGTGAGCCCAGTTTGTCCCACTGCAGTTTCCATCATTGAATATTTGTGAGTGTTTGAAAAATTGAGCCTTTTTCCCGACAAAGTGTTCTGGTCGACCTGCTCATGTGACTTGTACTGTTCTGCTGTTCTGTAACGACAGTGCTGGTTATGGCTATGAACCCCCCCCCCCCCACCCCAAAAGCTTCATGGCCCCCTCCTTCTGGCTGTGTCCCCCCTCCCCACCAGCTGTGCTGCTGCCTGTCCATAATTCATCAATGATTTGTCCATTTGTTATGCTGTGTTGATTGTCTGCCTTATGTTTAATAGTTTTTCTGTATAGTAAATTTACAAACATATGCTCAGTATAGCAAATTTTTGTTTTGTTTTGTTTTTTTGCTAATCAATTAAATAATTCACTAATAGCAAATTTTGATTTTTTGAGTAACCCTTGCCTATATTGAGAAATGTATAGATATCAAATTAACTTTACAAGCAACCCTCTTTGCCTATACAATATTCATTAAATGGGCACATATGAATCATTTAAGTATATAATAAAGATTGTATAATAAATATATATAATTAATGCCACAATATAGTTCACTATATAAATATATGGTTCTCATTATATTGCTAGTTATAATTATAATTTCATAAAATACGTAATGCAGAAAGTAGCAGATATCTGAATAGTTTTATATATTTAAATTTTAAAAAACCACTGTACATTATATAATTTTTATTTTTCTAGTAACTCCAGAAGAGTATATTTGCAGATTAAAATGATTATAATCAAAATACTTTATCAGGACAAAAGATATTTTTTATCATTGACTTATAGCTATAATTATAGCTGTTTGTAAACACATAATGATAAACTTATACAGGTATTTGTAACACGACTGCTAAACTAAATTGTGGTGTATGAACTCACATAGGTAAACGTGCTGAGGGGCACCTTTAAGGTATAGTCATATAAAATATGATCCAAATCAAATGCATTTACGATTCAAACATGTAATTGGCAGATGAGCTCAGTGGGTTTTCACCTCACTATTCCATGCATTTCCTCGTATTTCGATTAACATAAATCTGATGCAATTCATGTTCATATTAACATATGCTTTACTTAATAACCTTTATTTTTGTTTTCATTTTAATTAAATTTGACTGCTGGTCTTTGCTTAGGCCATTGAGACAGGCATTGTGTTTTACGTTGCATATGTTGTTCATAGATTAACAAATTTACATTCATTATAATAAATTATTAAGTTGCCTTGCAAGTGTATGTTAGGCCCCTGTGTTTCTTTGTGGCACAATTTTCAATACCCTCCTCTTGTTCATTAACTGTTACTCACTGTCTCCAAGGTTAGGAGTGTGAATGCTGCCTCTGGCCCGGTGCCTGTGGAATCTTCTGGAATGTTATCGCGTGCTTTCCTCCACGCAGTGTCATTCGGTTGCACATCACGTGTGCTTGTGTGTGTGCATGTGCCCTGTGCTGGACTGCCATCCCATCCGGGGTGGCTCTCCTGTTCTTTTCGGAGTAGATCCCAAACTCACAGTGGCCCCGTGCTGGATAAGCACTTGTGGAAGATGGATTTGATCGATGAACGAAATCCTATTAGGCCCCGTAATTATTCATTCATTATTTCTAAAAACTTTAAATTGATCATTTGCATATATGCCTAAGACACTGAATTAAAATGGTTATTTTGTTACTGAGGTGAGCTGCAGGGTGAACCCCTTCAGTTTTACCCCATGTCTTGTGCATTTCAGATTCATCTACACTTCTACACACTTTTAGTTTATTTAATTTCATTTAGTGTTTTCAACACTCAATTACCTTTAAAATTAAATATGCTGGGCATACTTGGTTACCTCTTTTTGGGGTTGTTTTCTTGCTTTCTTTTTCGTTCCCAGTAGCCTGACTCTATCATTTGTAATTATTCTCTAATTTGTAACATCAGTTCCTAGTTAATCTCATATCCCATGTTTTATCTGGGGACTGCTGCACAGGGATTTCATCACTGTTGCTTGAAAGAGACTGATCATACAGTATATCTACATTAAGATGTAAGTGTAAGTTTTGCTTATTAAGTTTGGCCCCTGTGTTGCCATCAGTTAGGGATTGTGACTCATTCCGGCCCACAGACTGATGTATTAACACTGTCCCGCATGACTCCGCACAACACCTGGCATCTCGCTGAGACTGCCGTGTATCCATACACTCATTCATGAAGACGTGAGCAAATGCAGGACATTCTGAAAGAGCCCTAAATAGGCTGAGCTTCACTTCTCATGTATGTCCTGTACATTAGCATGATGCCATTCGGTTGCTTGTGTGAATGCCTGTATTTATCAGATTTAGATGAAAAATCAAGAAACGTGATTGGGGGTAGCATGGATAAAGATAAATCTGCTCCCTGAAGTATATCTTCTCTTTTGTTCATCTTATGTATAAAAAAAAGATGTATTAAAAAAGTAATGGAAAAAATACATATATATTCTTGACAAAAAATGACCATTGAGTATTAGGTGTGCACAGAGCAAAATAAATCTGGAATAAAACCTGGGGCTTTTCAGATCAGGTCATTCTAGTGTTTGAACTGTTATGGATCTGTTTGTTATTGAACGCAGTTGATATTGTTAGTATTATTTCCTTGTTATGGGTATAATTGCATGTAGATTTACACCTAAATACAGTGTCTTGGCGATGTTGCAGCATCTCTACTGTGTGGTTGTAAATGTTGTGGACAAAAGACATGCTTTGGAAGGTTTATTTATATTAGCCTACATACATTTTTACATACAGAAAGCATATTGATTTTTCATTTCTTTATTCATCTTGTTCAAAGCTGCAGCAGCAATAATTTCCCTGGGAAGTGAAACTGACCTTATAGAGTTGCTCCACGTCTTACGATGGGGTTACATTCTGATTAACCCCTCATAATTGGAAAATATCGTAAGTTAAATATTAATATGATATGAAAAATGAATAACTACTGTCACCAAATAAGTAAATAAATATTTACTTTAACTAACTAAATACCAGTAATTGAAAAGTAAATAATTGAATACAAGTTCATTTGGTTAAACACAGAAAAAAAACACTGTACGATATATTGTTAGACTGTATGAAAACTTGCCGATATTCGCATTTTACTCGATGAGAATCCTCAGTGCCAGGATATGGTCGATGGTAGACTTCTTAGGCGTAAAACGAGACCGCTCTGGTCGCTGATAAGTAAGCAAGTACTCATGGATCCTGGTAAGGATGACTCTAGCAAGGACCCTGCCCTGCACTGATACCCCTGTAGTTGCTGCAATCCAAACAATCACACATCCCTTTCCATATAGGGACAAGACGTTCTGTTTTCTAGTCAGTTGGGATGATGCCTGTCTCCCAAGTGGAAGCAAAGAATGTGTGCAATTCCAGGAGGACAGCCTTACCACCAGCCTGGAGAAGTTCACACCAGATACCACAGATCCCTGCGACCTTCTCCACTCCCAGCTGGTTCACCACCCACGCAGTCTCAGTGAGATTGGATGGTTCACAGCTAATCAGAGGATCAGCTTCCAGAGATGTGGACCCAGATATGTCCAGCATCCTAGCCAGAGGATCAGCTTTAAACAGCTGCTCAGAAGTAGCCGGCCCAGCGGGTCACAACTGCAGTGTCATCCGAAAGGGCCGATCCATCTCCGGTCCTGATTGCGGCTCTCCAAAGAACAGATTCAGATGTGCTTAATGCTCCGACTCCTCTGTAAGCAGGATGTGGGTCACTGGCCCACAGATGGTGTGTCACCTGCTCTCAGATTCCTCTAACAAACGCCTCCTTATCTGCCCTCAGAGCCCTCACAGCTGTCCTTCTCAGTTCCCAGTACAGACCCAGAGTTGTCACCAAGCTCTGCACTGCAGCTCCTCTGCTTGGCAGAGGTTAAATTATAGTCATTCAGTAAAATTTGACATCATTATTATTTTAATGTAGTAAACATGGGAAAAATCATACGATCACATACTTAAGTGTTAACAAGTATCATGTACTTCTATTATGTATGTAATACATATTTTAGGGGTGGCATGGTATTGAGGTCACTAGCACTGTTGCCTCACAATTCAGGGACCTGCATTCAAGGCTCTGCCGTGGCTCCATGTGTGGAGTTTGCATGTTCTCCATGTGTCATCATGAGGTTTCTTCCAGGTTCTCCAGGTTTCCCCCCTCTCCCAACAGTCCATAACATGCTGAGGCTAATTGGAGTTACCAAACTGCCCACAGGTGTGCGTGTGAAGTGAGTGTGCCCTGTGACGGACTGGTGCCACGTCCTGGGTTGTTTCCTGCCTCGGGCCTTTAGGCTTCAGACGCCCTGCAATACTGAATAGTATTTTCAGTAGTTTCAGAAAATGGATGAACAATATTTTTCTATTCATCCATAATTGCTGGTCCAGTACAGGGTCTCGGTAAAACGGAAACAACTACTCAGCATATTTCCTGACTGTGGGAGGAAACCAGAAAAAACTCAAGGAGAACAAGCAGAACATGGGAACACTGTGAGAAACACCATGAGAACATACAAACTGCATCCACAGAATCAGGGATCAAAGCCACAGATCAGAGAGCCAAGAAGAACAAGCAGAACATGGGAACACTGTGAGAAACACCATGAGAACATACAAACTGCATCCACAGAATCAGGGATCAAAGCCACAGATCAGAGAGCCAAGAAGAACAAGCAGAACATGGGAACACTGTGAGAAACACCATGAGAACATACAAACTGCATCCACAGAGCCGGGGATCAAAGCCACGGCTTGTAAGACTACAGTATAACAGTCTGACCCAATGTGCTGCCCTATATCTATAAACTCATTTTAATTGATTAAGGAAGCTTGAAAATTAATAACCTTTGAAAGGAAAAAGGTCATGTCTAAAGTGCAGTATGGGTTTTGAAATCTGGGCTAAAATATCTAATTAACATTGATCACTGACACAATTTGACTAAAACATGAACTCACTTCTCCCAACAGAACAATCAGAGGTCTGCTTTATGTTCCTGAATATAATCAGTGCGTATGGTCATTATCCTGGAGGTTATTTAATGGAAATATCTGCAGTAATTTGGATTTCATAAGGAGCCTGGTGTACCTGACAGAAATGCAGAGAACCTCAGTGAGAAGCTGCAAACACCACACACACAGTGGGGGTGAGATGTAGAACCCCAACCATACTGGTATGAGAAAAGCAGGAGTACCGGCCATGCTAATGAAATCAGGAATTACCAATATATTAATAAAATGAAAGCAATATCATCTCTGTTTGAAAACGGTCTGACTAGAAATAACTAAAAAGACCTTTGTTTTGAATAATAGGGTATTATTGCCATCTAGTGTCAAATAAGCAAATATCACTGTACATGAATATGCTATACTTTTGTACTACCTATAATAAAAATGTAATTTTTATTAAATTATAAATGTATTTTTAATAGGTATTGCAATTATAATTATTATTATTACACTCATGAAATGTAAATACATAGTTTGAGTGTTGCCATCTTCATTCCCTAAACGTGAAATAGGACTGTAAGAGAGATTCGAGTTGAGAGTTGGTGATCTGTGACTATGTTCTGCACACGTCACATCTCACCCAGCCTGCAAAGTTTTCTCTGCCAAGCTGCTCGTATGTGGGAGGAACTGCAGAGTCATAGAGTCAAAGAAGACGGCACAGAATAAAAAATACAGTCACTCAGAAAGACAAAGATATTCAAAAACATTTTGGATTGAAAATTATACTGAGTCATGCATACCGTAATTCAGAAGCTTAATTATTGATGCATAGCATCTCTCTAACACTCTTCTGTTAGAATAGTGACATTACCATTTATTTGTATTTTATCTTTATTTCTGGACCGTGAACAATTTGAATTCCAGTTGAGAGACCAGGAATCTGTGACCAAGCCACAGAACACTCCTTAGTATTTGGCCATAATTCTTGCTCTTAAAAAATCTTAAAAGTCGGGTTTGATCTTAGGTATCAATGACTAGAAGCAGACTAAAGATTAAAAGATTTTTTTCTTGGCTTTTTGAAAAAAAAAATCATAAAAGTGCTTCTGTACATATTACATTAACAGAAGCTGTTCTGAGATTAATGCAACTTATAACCCTTTTACTCTCTCATAAATAGCCACATTTCATTCCTCAGAAAAGCCTCCTGAGCCTCACATCACTTGGATTAGATCCTGCTTCTCTCTTCTCTCTACAGTACCTGCTGCTGAATCCTTTATCCACGCCTTCATTTCCAGCCGCCTTGACTGCAGCTCCCTCCTGTTTGGCGTCAGATCCAAACCTCCATACAAGCTTCAAATGGTTTAGAACAGTGGTTCTGAAACCTTTTAAACCATGTACCTCTTCCGATCAAACCACGGCACTCAGGTACTACATAGGTAAAAAAAAATCACAGTCACCTGAATCTCAGTAACAAATGAGCGCAGTTTACACGGTACCACTTGGGACAGTCCGACTACCACTGGTGGTACCTGTACTACAGTTTGAGAAACACTGGTCTAGAACTTGGTAGTTCACCTCCTCACCAACATCCAGACCCAGATTCACACCTCTTGTTCTCCGTGAGCTGTAGTGCGCCCCTGTGAAATTTCTGAATCAAAATTGTTCCCTGCATCTACGAGACCCTCAATAATCTTGCTCCCCCCATCTGTCTCACCTTCTCCTGCCCTATCAGCCTTCTCATGCTCTAAGATCTTCCTTCCAACCAGATTTCAAATGAAAATGTGAGTTTGAAAATACATTGACGCTTATGTAGCACCAGTTATTCCTCTGACTCTGGGGAATAGGCACCAACCCACCAGGGCAAAGACAGACACTTTGGTATGCAAGTTGGAAATGCAAAATCTGTTTGATAGATCAAGCTTTACAGAGGTATTGTATGGGTGATGAACAGTATGTCCTGTATGTTGTATGGTGAGTGAAGTCCTCTTTATTCGTTTACAGTTTGATAGATATAGTTTCTGGGATTGGCGACCCTGCATAAGACAAGCAGGTACAGAAAATGGATGGATGGGTTACAGCTGCAATACAGCTCATCCTTTAATGCCTTTTTGTAAAGTTTGCACCACCTAGTGGCAAGAATTGAAATTCCCCTGTTTTCAGTTCCTGTTGAATGCCACCCCAGTATAAAGAAAATGAAAACAAAACTCATAGTTCTAATTATATAAGAATGATGTGCTAACATCTGCCTATATCTTATACAGTTTGCTATTTGTGTCTCATGTATTTTGTTAGTAAATCTTTATAGATACTTTGAGGAACATACTTTATTTAAGTCTTTTATCAGCGTTAACCTAATGACGCACTGGCCTGCCCCAAGCACTGCTTCATGTATCTGACGTCATTTGAACGCATTTACAGTGCTCTGCAAGTAACCCTGAATATGCATAAGCTTGTGATCACATTTGAGGGAATTTATATTAGACTTTTTAAAATAATTAAAAAAAATAATATTTCCAGTTTCACGCTTTTTAAATGAAAGATGAGGACAAACTCATGCAGATGCCTCCAGAGTCACTGCTGAAGGAAAATGTTCATTTGACTGTTAAATTACGGCTGGGTTTCCTGACATATTGCAATGGGGGTGTGAAAAATACTTTTTCAAATGTTTCCCATTGTGGACACATACAGTGCATGATGTGGAATGAGGAACTGACAGGATAGCAGACGGGGTGCATGTGCCCAGCATCTGCAGACTTCTGCAAAAACAAAAATAAACAGATGTTGCGATTTCTAGCTTTGCGCAGAACTCTCAGTACATGAGTGATAAGCTG
>JAABNX020000130.1:26216864-26252394 GCA_015163995.2 Mormyrus lacerda
GAGATAGAGGTCGGCATTCGGCAGAGTCAGACGAGACCCGACTGGACACAGACGGCTGCAGGCGCGCGCCATCCTTATAAGGTAAGAAGAGCCTGTTATATCGAAATCTGCATATTGGCCATTCTAAATAAAGTAGTCTGAAGTGTCCATCAGGGCTATCAGTAAATTTACGGAGACGGGTAACGTGATTGAGAACAAGTGCGAGAAAATAGAACTGGGTTAGAGTCCCAGCACGGTGGGTTCGAGTCCCCCGTGGTGTCCTTGGTGTGGCAACCCCACTATTCGCTGACAAGCGGTAGAAACACTGGGTTAGAGTCCCAGTGAGCTGGGTTAGAGTTCCGGGGAATTCAGGACCCCCAAATTCTAAGAATTGACAAAGTGACAGGTTAGAGTCCCGGTTAAGACGGGTTGGAGTCCCGGGGTATAGAGACCCCGATTTAAAGTCCTTGAATTCTATAAGGGGTGGAGGCCCGGGGATTGGAATCCCTGAATTCCGCAGAATAAGGGTATTTGTGCAACGTTTGTGTGTTATCTGTCTTGAATAGCACAGTACTGTGTGTGTGTCATCGCATATGTATTAGTGGTGTTTGTTGGTGGGACACTCCACGTGAAAAAAGTGCTGTAATAAGTGTGGGTGAATAAATCTGCGGACGGATTGTGGGAAATTGCTAGAAAGAGCAGAGAAGTCAGAATGGACGGGGAGTTCGACCGGGAATTGGATGACGGGGGCTGGGGCCGCCGCCCAGTAAGCTGTGGAAGCCCTTCTCAGAACAAATGTGGGTAGTAGAGGTAACTCTGTCAAAGGCAGCGAAGGAGAGAGAGAGAGAAAAGGTGGTAGCAGAAGCAAAGGACCGGATGTGTACCATAGTTTGTTGTGCGGGGTACAAGCCAGAAGACAGGCAGTCGTTAGGAGAATTATTGTGGAGGAAAGAGAAGGAACATGCCAGTCAGAAAGAGGAGGCGGCTCGACAGAAATGTCAGGCAGGGATTATGAAGAAAGGAAAGTGGGAGAAGGAGGAAAAGAAACAGGAACAGGAGAAAATGGCGTGGTGGAGATTGGCCCTGTTCTGGCAGGGGACTGACCACCTGCATAGGGAACCAGTGGGGTGTAAAAGAACCCCACCGGCCCCGGAAAATGAGGACATGAAGTGTAAAGAGCGGCCACCAGCATACTCTTGCAGAGAGGCGGCGCCGTCCGCTCCCCCCGGCCCTGCAGCCCATATGTGCCCCGTGATCCATCCAGAAGCCATCCATATGCAGCCTCCCCCTCCTGTACTGGCGCCCCCTCCCTGGATGGGGGCTCGAGCAGCCCCGCAGGCAGGGCGCGGGGAACCGGGAGATAACTCTGATAGTGAGTCAGTGGACACAGAGACAGGACCAGAGGGAGATAAGGGGGAAAAAAACGATAATTGTCGAAAACTCGTGGAGTCAGAGCCACAGGAAGCAGTAGCGTTTATGGCCAGGGTAAGGAGAGAACAGCTAGAGGAGCATGGGGGTCAGTCTTGCAGGCGAGAGAGAGCAAGTTCCCCCGGCAGCCACAGAGTAGGGGGAGGGGGAGGACCCCCGAGCTGGAGAAATGTAGAAATGGTGGGGAGTTTGACCGGAGTGTGGGAAGACCCCCCCGAGGAGAGTAGGATGGCATTTTTAGCACTAGAGGAGGAACTGAAACTGGAGGCCTCCTCATTGGAGGACTGTGTGAGAGCTGTTGGGACGGGGAGCGAGAGTCATTCAGGGAAACGGCATGAGATGACGTTGCAGTCTGACAGTCAAGGCCATCAGCTTCCCTTGCTAACACAGGAGAGGTACAAACCGTTCTCGATAGGAGACGTGCAGGCGCTGGCAGATAAGATGCCCGCGCCCAGGGAGGGGGGAGGCCAGTGGATGGATAAGTTGGATCAGTTCACCCAGGGGACTAAATTGGCCTTGGGAGATTTCAGGGCAGTGGCGGCCAGATGTCTGACTAAGCACTCACTCTTGCAGGTGGAGCAACGGGTAGGGACTGCATCACATTCAGACAACGTGAGCCTGACGGCGGTGGTATTGCGCATTGGGAACACCATGAGGGAAATGTTCCCACCCCCCGCGGGAGCGGCCATTCCCAAGCTGACCTGGGATAAGACCACCCACCCCAGAGATTACCTAGATAAGTGCAAGGAGGACTGGACCCGTAGAACGGGGTGCCATCCTGGCCAGCAGGGGGTGCAGCGTGAGTGGTTCCGCAGGGCAGTGATGGAAGGAGTTCCGGAAGAGGTGCGGGCCAAGATCCTGGGGAACCCTGACTTACCGGGGGCGGACTCCCACGTGTGGGACCGGCATGTGATACACCACTTACAGAGAGCTAAGGATAAAGCTACTAAGGAGGAGAGTGACCTTAAGAAACTGCAAATACAGTTGCTGAAATTGCAGGTGGAGGAGGCGCAGCAGAAAGCTAATGAAAACAAAAAGAAAGTCCAGACAGGGAGGCAGATGGTGGCAGAGGTGGCCTCTGGGGTCCCAAACACCCAAACAGCTCCAGGTCCATGGGGAGAATCGTACCCTGCCCCCACTCATCCATATGGGGGATGGGCCCCCAATTGGGGAAGGGGACGTGGTGGCTCAGGACGGGGAGCACGTGGCCGGGGTTGGAGAAGGGGTGCGCAGGTGGGGGGACCGCCAGCAGGGGCCTGCTATCGCTGTGGAGGCCTCAGCCACTGGGCCAGAGATTGTGCAACGCCCGGGCCCCAGGCAGGTCGGGGACCGGGGGGCCCTGGTCGTGGGCAGCCAGTGCAGACCCAGACGGCTGACATCTATTGGGGCCTGTTGACTCCCAGCTCAAGCGGCATTTTCCAGGCCTACTCTAGCTGGCGACCCTGGATCTCACTCCTCGAGCCCTACATTCTGCCCCCTGACCGACCTCACGTTACCCTATTGTATGATCGAGATGATACAGAATGGTACGAGGAGCTCTTCTCAGAGCAATTGGAAGGTCGTACCTGGGAGGTCGCTTCTCAAAACATATATGTGGGTCCCGAGGGGGTGGCCTCGGCTGCCATCTTAACCCCTGAACAGCAGCCTTGGTACATGATGGGCCGGGAGGCGGTTCCACATGTGTCCTTTGCCCTTCACCCTAAACACCAGGCTAAGGACCTAGGCCCCATGGTGAAGCGGGCCAGAAAGGCCCAAGACTGGGTGGAAACCCAGATTCCCGCCTTAACCTACTCCCCCACGTGTAATACCTACTGCATCGCGGTGACCACTCAGGACACTGTCCTCCTCCAGCATGAGCAGATATCACGTGACTAAGGTCGGGAGAACATGGACCATCCGGACGCTAAAGCACTAGTGGCCTCCCTCCCTGCCTCCTTGTGGTCCACGTGCCCCACGGATGTGGGTCAGGTTCACTGCGCTCCTGTCTCGTTCGAGCTCCGCCCTGGGGAAGGACCCATATGGCTGAATCAGTACCCTCACAAGCTCGCAGCTGAGGAGGGGATAGTGGAGACTATACAGGGTTTGATCTCCGCTGGAGTACTAGAGCCCTCCTGCTCTGCCTGGAACACGCCCATACTGCCCATAGAGAAGGCGTGCACAGGGAAATATCGCCTGGCTCATGACTTGCGCTCCATTAATAACCTCCTATTGACTCCCACTGTCCCGGTTCCGAACCCCTATGTCGCCCTCACCAATCTGACCCCAGACCAAAAATGGTTCACATGTATTGATCTGGCTAATGCTTGTTTCTGTATACCTCTGGCTGAACACTGCCGTGACCTTTTCTCCTTCACCTACAGGGGGCAGCAGTGGAGATACACTCGTCTGCCACAGGGTTTTGCCCTGTCCCCAGGTATTTTCAATCAGGTCCTCAAGCAGGCTTTGGAGGGGTGCCACCTGCCAGATGGGGTTACACTGGTCCAATATGTGGATGACCTCCTCATTGCTGCCCCCTCCCCTGAGTCAGCTCTGGAGGCTACGCACTCAGTACTCTGCCGTCTGGCTGATAAAGGATTCAAGGTTAACAAGGAAAAACTGCAGGTGGCCCGCACGGTTGTTCTTTTCCTTGGGAGGGTGTTGTCTGGAACAGGGACTGGGCTCTCCCCCACCCATCGGTCTGCCATCTTGCATTACCCAAAACCGACTAAGGTCAAGGACATGCTGTCCTTCTTGGGCCTCACGGAATACTGTCGCACGTACGTTCCCGATTACACAGGTCTCACACAGCCACTCAGGGCCTTAGTGAAGGAGCAAGACCAGAGGAGCCTGACAGCTTCCCTCAACTGGGTCATGGCTGCAGAAAAGGCGTTTATCACCCTGAAGCAGAACTTGTCGCAAGCCACGGACCTCGCCTTGCCAGATTACTCCCTCCCCTTTTATCTCGATGTTTCTGAAACTGGAAGCGTGGTGAACGGTGTCCTGTTTCAGAAAAAAGGGGAAGAGAGGAAGGTACTGATGTATGTCAGTGTAAATTTAGACACAACAGAGAAACGTCACCCAGCCTGCACGCGGCATGCAGCTGGGGTGGCCAAAATTATTCAGAAAACAGCACACAAAGTGATGGGGCACACGCTCCACGTCCTGACATCACATAGTGTGGTGGCGTATGTGAACTCCCAAACCTTCACCATGACCTCCCTCCGACAACAAAATATTAGAAGCCCCTCACCTGACCTTTGGGCACGAGGGAATAATCATGGCTGACCGCATGGGAGCTGGAGAGCCACACGAGTGCGAGTACAGAGTACTTAGGGATGAGAAGGTAAGACCGGATTTGGAGGCAGAAAAGATAGAAGGGACCGAGGACTGGTTTACAGATGGATGCTGCTTCAGGCATGAGACAAGGGGTCTACAGGCAGGATATGCGGTGGTGACAAAGCAAGGCAACAAGTTTGTCACTCTGAAGGCAGAGCGACTAGAAGGACCCCAGTCTGCCCAAAGGGCAGAGGTGGTCGCGGTGATTGAAGCACTGAAGCTGGGAAAAGGTCGGGACGTGACCATCTACTCAAACTCGGCCTACGCAGAAGGGGCAGTTCATGTGGAATTGAGCCAGTGGCTAAGGGCAGGGTTCTTGACTACAAGGAACAAACCCATTAAATACGAGGCAGAGATGAGGGAGCTGGCGGAAGCCCTACAGTTACCCAGGACAGTGGCAGTGGTTAAGTGCAAGGGACACAAGGGGTCAGGAACCATGGTGGCGAGAGGTAATCGGGCAGCAGATGAGGAAGCCAAGAGGGTCACAGGATACCAACTGGCCAGGCAGCTGGTGAGCGTGGAGGAGGAAGTAGAGCAGGATCAGGGGCTTACCAGAGAAAGGATAAGAAGGGAACAGGAAAAGGCATCACCCGAGGAGAAGACGATGTGGGTACAGAACGGAGCACGGAAGGAGGAAGGGTTGTGGCAGGGCATGGATGGAAAACCAGCCCTGCCCCCAGGAATCAGGCAAGGGGTGCTGGAGGAAGCACATGGGGTCGGGCATGCAGGAGCAGGACAAATGTTAAGAAACTTAGAAGGATGGTGGCACCCATTCCTGAAGGACATGGTGAGGGAACATGTTCGCCAGTGTATCACATGTGTACTTCATAAACCCCAAGCAATGGTGAGACCAAAGGCAGAAACGTTTCCGTCCTGCTCCGGTTACCAGGACAAGAGATACTGATAGACTATATGGACATGGTCAACCCGGCCCGGGGTTACAGGTTCGTTTTGATGTGTGTGGACACGTTTTCTGGGTGGCCAGAGGCCTGGCCAACTCAGAAGGAAGATGGGAAGTCAGTCATTAAATTTCTGATAAATCAGTACATCCCGCAGCATGGCTTCCCCGACCGAGTAAGGTCAGACAACGGGTCTAATTTCAAGAATGAGGACTGGACAGCTGTGGAGACCGCCCTGGAACTAAAGCATTCGTTCAGCACAGAGTACCATCCCCAGTCCCAGGGCAAGGTGAAGCGGATGAATAAGGCGGTTAAACAAAAATTGGCAAAAATCTGTGCACAGACAAAAATGAATTGGGTTGATGCATTACCCCTGGCTCTTATGTCCATTACGTGCTCTATAAATCAGGGAACGGGGTTTACCCCCTTTGAGCTTCAGACAGGAAGACAATTCCCTGGTGGTCAGAGCCCCAGTGGACCGGCCCCTTCCAAGTCACTGAGAGAACTTCCCACGCAGTGCAGCTGAAGGGGAAAGGAGACACATGGTTCCACTGGAGCCAGTGCGTCGCGACCCAGGAACCAGGCAGATCCATGGGTGAGATCCAGGAGGACCTCGCAGAGAAAGCACAGGGTTCTGACTCAGACGGGTCAGAACCAACTCAGGTCTCCACTGAGGGGCAGAATAATCCCCTGACCTGAGAAGGTCGGCAGGGTAGTCTACCCCTGTCCGACCGAAGAAGCAGAAGACCTCGTCCGACATCAAATCACCGAGATCAGGATGAAGAGAGAGAAGAACTAAAGGGGGACTTGGGGGGAAGTGTGTTACATGTAATCATTGTTTTGCTTATGATTCTAGTGCTTTCCACTGGCCGGATGTGTGCAGCAGCAGCCTCCCGCTGCAAGGACAGGTGGGGAGGACTCCTGTTGCAGTATACACGGGGGACAAATACGACCTTCCTATTCGACCTATGTGACATGATTAATTGCAGGGGCCAGAAAGCCTCCTACAGGGTGTATGACGTCTGGCTTTGTGCCAGCCCGGGGTTTCAGGAGAGATGTCAAAACGGCCAAAGTACTGGGTCATCTCACTGCCCCAGATGGCTCCGTCACTAAGGCGTTAGAAGGTCCACGGACGCTATCCAAAACCATGCACGAGCACTCGGGATTGTTAACATTTGGGATGACTAGATGACATCCATGTTCGGTCAGTGGAAAGGGGTAATGGGTTCATTTTTGCTATCTATGGCTACTTTTGCGGCTATTTTGGTTACCTTTGGTTGCTGTTGTATTCCATGCCTGTGCACCCTGTCAGTTCGGCTCATTACCTCCACCATAGAAAAACGTGACCCTTCTGTGTCACACATGATGCCGCTTCTCGCCCTCCCAGAGGAGGAGAACGATCAAGACAATGAGGGGTCTTTGTTTAGGAGGTGATCTCCTAACAGAGATCAAAAGGGGGATATACAAAAATCCAGCTTCACGGAATGATCTCCAAATGGAAGATTGGTGAATGGTGAATTGGGGAATGAGGAACTGACAGGATAGCAGAGCATGTGCCCAGCATCTGCAGGCTTCGGCTAAAACAAAAATAAACAGATGTTGCGATTTGTAGCTTTGTGCAGAACTCTCAGTACACGGGTGATGTTCTAACTTTTGTGATAAACCGGGGGGGGGTTGTGCAATTAAACTGAATGCATAAAACACCTGTTGCTGTCACGTGAGTGGAAAACTACTAGAGGGAAAGTAACTTTGCAGTAAGGGTATAAAAGGCCAGGACGAACAAAGGAACTTTGAACTTGCTTGCTCGAACCTGTTTGCAGACTCGCAATGAGAGGCACGTTCCCAGATCGATCTGTAGAGGGCAATAAAGGAAGTGACTTGCAACTTTTCCATGTCTCCAGTGTGATCTCTTCTCATCAACGGACCTGGTGGAGTGGCGTACTCCAACAATGATCACAGAGATACATTAACTTAGATTCATAACTTACATTCTTCCAGTCAAACTACTTCAGGGGTCTCCAACTCCGGTCCTGGAGAGCTACTATCCAGTAAGTTTTCTATCCTACCTGGCTTTTGATGAGCCACACCTGGTATTTACCCAAAATCAGGTGTGGCTCATCAGAAGCCAGGTTGGCTAGAAAACCTACCGGACAGTAGCTCTCCACGATCGGAGTTGGAGACCCCTGGTCTACTTAATCGTCTATCCGACAAGTTACGCTGATAAGCCAGTAACCCCGCTTCGTAGTACAGGGGAGCTGGTTACCGTAGTGCTAATCGATAGCCCTAACCCCTAAACGGTCGAACTGCACATGTGCAAAGAGGCTCGTCAGAACACCAGAGCAGACTTGTTCACTCGCCTAAATTACCATGGTACTTCAGCGGGGATTCATTTAAGATACATTGATGAAACGGAACTGCGACTTAAATGAGCCAGACTTGACGAAATAAGCCATACTTACCCTTAATCCTGTTTCGTGGAAGTTTCATAAAGATTATCTTATTTGACTGTGCAAACTGCAACTGGGTGATTCCTACTATTCGGTGCCATTTCAGCATGGTAACTCTCTATCAAAAAATACAAAAATTTCAATGTTTTTAACATTTCATCTGAAAAAGGGATTTTCAACCTATAAGAAAAATGTATTGGTCCAGCTAAGGGTATTATACTATAATGTTTTTTATCAGATTTTTCACACATGATGTGCCAAATGTCCACCCTGTTACAGGACATTATCATTTCTATTAATAACTGTTTTGAATGCACGGTTATAGTAATATTAACAATATTACAATAAAATGTCCTTATTTCAACCTGCAAGGACATTTTAAGGAAGTATTCTAAACAAGCATTATATTGAAAGAAGTCAGGTTCAGTTTTAAGGCACAGTGTAATTTCAACACATTTCTCTTAGATTTAGAAGGAATATAAATGGAATTTGGCTCCATTTTTAAGTAACTTTATTTTGCTGATTCATTCCCTTCAAATGACCACAGAGAAATGCATTATATTTGTTGATTCGATTTAATTAACATAAAAAACACATACAGGTAACAGGGTGGACAGAGGAAAAACAGGGTGGACAGGAAGAATCAGGGTGGACATCATACCAGTGAACAACAAAATATTACATTAAAGAAACTTTGAACACCCCCCCCCAACAACCACAGGTAGATGCATGTCCACATTAAACAATCAAATTCATTTACTGTACAGCCAAAATGAAGAACATTTTTCTCACCTCTCTCAACTATACAACAGACCAGCAACCCAAGTGTTTTCCAAGGAAATCCCACACCATCTTCTCCAGCTGAACTGACCTCTTATTCAAAGGTTGTGGCTCTTTCATCAGACACACAACCTGGTCATTCCTGTACCAGGTAATGTCCTCTCGTGGACTTGGCCAGTAGAACTTGTTGGTCCCATTCTTCTGCATGCATTTCCCTTTAACGTCGTCTTCAACCTCCAGGATGATTCCTGGGTAGTGCTCACCATCGTAGTTGATAATGTACCACTGACCAGTGTTATCTTTTGTGATGTTTTCAGGCCGTGATGATCCTTCAGTGCAATGCGAGCTTGCCTCTTGTCCCAGGCACACCTCCTTCAGCCCATAGCATGCACAGTCCAGTACACCTTTGTTTGCCTGGCAAAGGCAAGTTATGTCCTTATATTTAATTGTTCCGGGAGATAAACTGAGGACTTGGTGGATTTTCATGGTTCCTTTGACAGGCACAAGTGTTCCATAATTGCATCCATAATTTCTTGTACTTTCCTCTCAACATCTTCTTCTCCCACAAAAAAAAGTTCCACTGCAGTGCCCATGTTCCACAACTGGAGGAACATGGCTTCTGTGTTGGGGATATCTCCTCCGTGGCGGACAATTGTGTCAGCTGATCTTTTAAGGGTAGCTCCAATACCATCTGGAGCCCCCTTTCCATGGCTGGCCTCAAAGAAGTTCCAGCTGATGTCTTTGAAACCTTTTTTGAATGGCTCTTTTGAGAGCAGGTAAAAGTTGCCCTTTTGTTTGTACTGTGTACTGTAGCTGGACCATTGCTGAAGACATGGAGGTGATTGATAAGAGGGTATCTTTCCCTCACCATGACTAACACTGGGTCAAGGTGGGTCCAAATAGCAGGGGGATCATGCCGCCTGGAAGGTGAGCAGAAAGTTACTGGTGACTGTTCAGCTGCAGTGTACAGTACTCCAGTATGTAGGGTTGCTTGCTGGTGTGAAATGGACTGCTTGTATTTCTTGAGAATGCTTACAGGAGTAGTTCAGACTGAAATCTACATGCAGCAGACATTCATCGTTTCTTAAATATTCTTGCAGTTGTCTGTAGGCCCTGTACTGCCATCGGATATTAAAGATGTGCCTAAATCTGAATCGCCTGTCATGAAATTCCCCTGCAAGTGTATCCTCTGTTGTCATCACAGTTGTCTTCACAGTAATTGTTGACTTTTTGCTAGACACCTCTCCATCATTTAATTTGGCATTCTCTTCCAGAGACCACTGTAAGTTCTCATGTGTCCTGCACTGACAGGTTTCACGATCAGCCTCTGTGGGCACCACAACCCAAAATGGTCTTAAGGTGCAGAAATAAGAGTAGGAGACCTGATGCTCAGTTTCTGAAAGAAACTTCTGGTGCAGATTCTTCATTGAATCAGTTAGCAAACGTTTCAGTTTTGTTATTTTCTTTTTAGTCACAGTGTGCTTCCGTCCTGTTCTCATCCGACTGACATCATCTCTTAAGGATAAGGCCTTTAATTTCTGCTTGTAATCAGCTGGTAATCTGTTGCTTTCCTTTCTTTCAAACGTCATGAGCCCTCCATCTTATCTTTGACCATGCTTTTTTGAAAAGCCTAGCAGCCCTCTGTAGCTTGTATTTCTTTATAATTTTTCCTATTGTTGTTTTCGCAATAATCTGCCTCTCTCGTTCCTTTTTGGTGTTTTTGTATTTATTCCCGATTTCCTCAATTATTGACTCTTGAAGTAATAATCTTCTCCTAATCGTGTTGCTAACTATTTCATGACCTCCCAAACGCTGGAACCTCTTTCTGTATTTTTCTTTTTTTCCACTTTTCCTTTAGCAACAAGGCCTTTAGTTGTTTAATTTCATTCTTGAGCCTCCTCCTCCCCTGTCTGATATTCCTTCGTCCAACAACATATTGTCTAAAACGCAGGAAGCATATAGTCACAATTAACAATCGCTCTTTACAGATAAATGTTTATACACCAGTTCTAGGATAGAAGGCCATTAGTCAGAGACAGACAGACAGACACACACACAAAGACACACACATTGTAAAGGGGAATTATCTGGACTTGGAGGAGGAGTGTTCATAGCCTCAAATGCTGTCCTGCCTTTAGCACTATCCCTCTGCTCTCTTTTCCTTTCTCGCCACTGCTCTCTTCTGTCTTTCACTAAGATCTGCCACTTTCTTTTTTCTTCCTTCCTCTCTGTCCTTTCTCCACTTCTCTTTCTCTTTATTGAGATATCTCTCTCTTCTCTCAGGGTCAGCATCACGGCGTTCCCTGTAGCATCGCTGCTTTTCAGCAGCAGACAATTGCGCCATTCCCTGACAAATACATGCATACCATTTAATCATCTTTTTTGGAAGAATACAATAAATTAAAATATAATAAGTTAATAATAAATACCAATACACACTTAAAACACAAAACCTTACATCCACCTTGTTACTATGTGTCCCCCCTGTTACAGTGCATGTCAATAAAAGGGGGCATATTTTATGCTAAAGTTAGCCATTACTACTAGTGTGATGAACAACAACCTAGTACATGGTGACCAATGAGAAAGATTTTTAACATGTTTATTAGTCATATATATTACATTACAGATATCTTAAACCGTTTTGCATGTTGGATATATAAAATCGTAACTATCTAAAAACAGAATTTTCACTAAAGGAATGTAACTTCCGATAAAAATTAGTTAAATATAGTATTGGGTCTCACAATGACATTATCCTGCACCGGATTAAATTAAGATCACAGTCATGAGTTCAGCTGAACCGAGTGAAGCGGTGACTGTTAAAGTTACTAATAAAGTTTTTAAATGCTCTTTAGTGCTTTATGGGAAATAGAGTTTTCCGTCCTCGCTGGGGCGCTTTCTTTGTACATTCTGAGCACTGCACAGTGATTATATAATGGCGCAGGAATTCGTAAAAAGTCAGATTAAAGGCAATAAAGTCGTTTTGTTCATGAAGCCGTCATGTCCATACTGTGTAATGGCGAAGGAAGTCTTGTTAAAATACAACTTTAAACCCGGACACTTGGAAATGATTGATATCAGTGGACGGAAAGATATGGGAAGCATTCAAGACTACCTGCAGCAGATAACCGGGGCTCGGACGGTTAGTTCTAGATGATCTACATAATGTTTGTCTTGTATGTTTATATGTTACGTATGTTTTGTCTTCGGTAATTATTTCCGATCGCGTTACTGAAACCTTTACCGTGTTACCGTGACTTTCCCTGCCGGCCCCTGGAGGATGGGCTCCCCCTTTGAGTCTGGTCCCTCTCAAGGTTTCTTCCTTCTCGGGAGCTTTTCCTTGCCACTGTCGCCTTTGGCTTACTCACTGGGGGCTTTGGGTGGGGATGCTGTAAAGCGCTTTGAAACGATGTAATGTTGTGATAATGCGCTATACAAAAATAAATTTGTTGTTGTTGTTATCTTAGTCCGGATGGAAACTAAGGAAATAGTTTTTCACTGAGCGACTAATATTGATACTAAACCCAGAAGTCCAGCATGGTATAGTTATGGTATAGCGCTGTTTTCCAGAGGATCACTGACCATCCCTTCCTTTATACCAGAGGAAGGTCTTGGTTTTATTTGGGTGTGGACGTCAGGAACACGTCCCTACCAATACTGTAGGAGCATCATGGGGGGGTTCGGGACTGATTTGGTCCCTACCGGTGTTGAAACCAAACCTACGGTCTTGTACACGAGAAAAGACTTTTGCCGCACATTCTTCCATTTTGAAAATAATACAAACAGTAGGGGACATGGTGGTGCAGTGGTTAGCACTGTTGCCTCACACCTCTGCCTAATCTCCGCCTGGGTTACATGTGTGTGGAGTTTGCATGTTCTCCCTGTGTAGTCGTGGGGTTTCCTCCGGGTTTCCCCCCACAGTCCAAAGAGGCTAATTGGAGTTAATATACCGTAGGTGTGCATGTGTGCCTCGTGCCCATTGCTTCCGGGATAGGCTCCGGACCCCCCGAGACCCAATAGGATAAATCGGGTTGGAAAATTATTGAATGAATACAAACAGTGCACACAACGGAGTGGTCCGTAATATGACATAGCATCCGAAATACTGTCATGGATGGAAATTTCTTGCCTGCAATTACTTGCTGTATTTTGATATTCTTTTTGAATATCAAAAATGTCTGCTAATATATGGTTTATAAATGCATATTCTTTTGACTTAAGTATATATAATTATATCACATAAAACTTGATATAGGCTATATATATAATGTGATATAATTACATCACATCTATTTCCTAAACTGTTTGTGTTCAGGTTCCTCGGGTGTTCGTTGGGGAGAAGTGTGTTGGTGGAGGAACTGATGTGGAAGAGCTGGACAACACTGGGGAACTGCAGGGCCTGCTAGAAGCCATCAGTGCCTTGCAGTGAACGCCTCAAATGCGCACAGCTTCGCAGGTATGATCCTGACAGCCTGGTTGCTTTTCTTAAATCAGGTTTATTCATTCTGACAGGAGTCCAAGGTACTGTGTTTCACTACCCATATGAAGAAAAGGTACAATTAACTCCACATGCTGGTAATTAAAAATGCAATTAAAATTCAGTCATTTACAAATAAATAATTAAAAACAATTATATTATGAACAAAATAACTGAACTCGTTCGTTATAAAAATAGTTGCATAACCTTCAAATAACTATATGGTAGCAAATAAAGGTGTGTAGAGTAAATATGTAAGGTATTTGCGTGCTGTATGTTATTGACTTAATGGCTATATTAAGCGCCTTCTTCCTTTGACAAAAGGAAAGCCTGACCTCACCTTAACTCCCCTGTCTATTTTTCTGTGATCAGGCAATTCACCTAAAGTGCATGCACAGCTTTCTGTTCACACAACACACTAAAGAAACGGGTAAATTTATTCATCACTCTACGACTATCAGCTGAAGCAGGATCACTTGTTGTGGTATCGTCTATATGCTCAGCACTGTTTCAACTGTATTATGAATGTACAGAATATATAAAAATATGTTTTCTGCGGGTGGTTCAGTGGGCGATACCATTGTCTCGCTTCCAAGGCTGAAGTTTGGAATCCTGCCTTTACTCCGTGTGTTGAGTTTTCACGTTCTTCACATGTTGGGGGTTTTCCCTCCAAGTACAATGGTTTCCTCTTGCCATCCAAAGACAAGAACTTGGGTAAACCGGGGTTTCTGAATTGCCTGTAGTGTATGACTGTGTGACCCTATGATGGACGAGCCTTCTATTTAGGGTGTACCCCTGCTTTTGTGCCTGGGATATGATTTAGACCCCCTGCCACCCTGTCTGGGAGAAGTGGCTGAAAGATGGACAGATGGCCGTTTTCATCCAGACTTGTTAAGATAGATATCGGCCAATGACACGTCACTGACTATGGGTAACAATGCTGGCTGTAGATTTTCACCATGTGTTCCCCACCCTCTCCTCTGTCTGTGCAGTTTGTCTGTTCCTCAGCGCACTTCCTGATCACATGACGGAGCAGCGGGACTTGCGTAGCTTTCGCCGGCACTGCTGATATTCGCTGAGCTGCTGCAGGTATCCCCTGGATGGCCACCGCAACCTCTCCACTTGTTCCCTCTCCTCCTCTGCGAATGTAGCCAGAAATATATACTCCACCTAACCTGCTAACAGCCACTATCAAAGGCAGTTAAAACGTACTTAAAACGCTTAGCTGATATGTCTGTCAGAAAAATGTTACTATCCCAGAGGAAATTGCTTAGCACTAGTTTACTTTTCATGGATTACATTTTTACTATGGATTTGATATCAGTATGGGCTACTGTACTGTATTGGATAGCTAAAGCCAGTGTAATTGTGCTTTTCTGAATATTCTGATCTAGAAGCATGTAAAACAATAAATGTGCATCGATCCAAATGTTATGAGCCCCATTACTGTGCTAATTACTAACTTCAGTGCTTGATGCACTGCCCTGCTAGCATAGTGTCCCACATAAACCTGCAGTGTCAGGTTCAAAGGGAGGTGCTTACCTGAGAGCTCCATGAAGTCCGGCTTGTGGCTGAAAATCAGATAGTTGTTGGCAATGAAGTGCAGGAGCCAAACGTAAAGCTGGTCTGCATTGTGGCACTGTCACAACCAGAACGTGCAGGTCATTAGACGCAGAGTTCAGTGCCGACGTACATCAAACGTAAAGCTTCCGTTTGTCACGTGCGTCGTTATACATAGTGCAACGTGATGGTTAATGCTCAGGTTCCCGACTCCGATGCTTAACAGGAACATAAGTGTGAAGGAGACAGAACATTAAACACAGTGAGCTGGTGCTGGGCAGCGAGGTAAAAAAAGAAAAAAACAAAATGTATCGTGGTTTTTTTAAGATTATGGTGGTTTCATGATATGGTATTTTTTTCCTAGTTTACCATTAATATGGCAGCGACATCAATAAAATGCATCCACGGATATTTTTAAAAATAAATTAATGGATATTCAGCTCCGTAGCAACATGTTTTATTGATCATTACTTTGAACTAAGCTGAATAAGAAGTGTTTCACTGATATGTTTTAATAGATTAATAATGTATATTTAGTTCCATAGAAACATGTTTTAGTGATTATTACTGTGTATTTAGCTTAGTAACAATATGTTTGCTTAACTGGCATGATTTTAATAATTACCATGATAAATTGGTAATATTAAGGATTTTGCTTTATTGACTTGCATCTAATTGCAGAACTAAATATATTACATCTTTTTGTATATGTTACACATAATCCAGATTTTCACACAGAGACTGAAGCAGTATCTATAAATACTATTATACCAAACAGGTATATATGGAGAACTGTTATTAAATGATAACTGTTAGTAAGATGGCTACTCACAGTTACCAGGGATCCCTTCTCAATACACTCTGCATAGTGCTTCTAGCAGCCAACAATATTATATAATTTGCTGCCTCTTGAAGCGTTACAGCTGTTTCAACTGTGCTGTGAACTGGAATATTCACCGGATGAATCTGTATGCTGCCCAGCACCACAAACAATCGTAAATAACTATGAATAATGTGCAGTTGGCAGTAAAGTGACAGGTGGCATCGTAACATGTCAGATGAAGAATATACAAGTCAATATTTTCAGAAGTAAATCTGCCATTCCAGCTTTTGCTTTTTCGAAGCTGATCTTTTCTCGTCCAGGCTTCTTGTACCATCGCACATTTATTTAGCGAACAATTTGTTAAATGTGACATACAACTGAGGTTCAGAGAGGTCAGATAAGGTCCCTCAAGTAATTGGGGTCAAAGGCCATATTCAAGGGCCTGAGAGTGACATCACTCTGCCAGCCATTGGATGTGAACCAACGACCTTCCACTCACAGGCACAGAGTCTA
The DNA here is from genome assembly GCA_015163995.2 of Mormyrus lacerda. Classification (NCBI taxonomy): domain Eukaryota; kingdom Metazoa; phylum Chordata; class Actinopteri; order Osteoglossiformes; family Mormyridae; genus Mormyrus; species Mormyrus lacerda. The sequence continues at coordinate 26,233,089 of JAABNX020000130.1, forward strand.
ACCCACAGAGCCAAATGCTGCCCTATCACTTTTTTTTTACCCTTAATCACATGATTACTCTGACATTTATGGTAATGGATTTAAAGTGTAAATCCATATGTACCTTTGCCCTGCGGAGTAGTCTGATCACACTGATGCCCGTGGCGCTGAGCTCTCTGCTGGGCATGCTCTGCAGGTAGGCACAGATGCACACCTCACACAGATGCTGCAGCCGCTTCACCTGGTACATCTCGGCACACACCAGCACAGCCATGGCATGTAGCACGCTGGCTGCAGAGAGAGACACACAAGTAACATCCAAGTGAATGCATAAGCGTCCACCATGGGAAAACCATTATCGGGGTGTTAGAGAATGCTGAGGCCTTTAGCTAATGGAGATGGGGGAGAGAACTGTTAGTATACACCGATCCACCCACCTGGGCAGCATGTGTCAGTGTAGAGGTATTCTAGGAATGACAGGAAGGTGTCTGAGGACACCCCGTGAATGGGCACCACCCGGCTCCGAGCCTCGGCGTACTTCCCGCTGAACATGGCCGCCATGACATCACAACGTGCCACTAGGACCGCCCTGTGGGCTGGCAAGACACTGCCTGAAGAGAATTCAGAGATGGAGACACTTTCAGAATGACACTGCAATAGTCTACCTTTCCAGTGATTTCTGGTTTTAATAAAAGCATACATTTTTAAAACTTGGATGAAATATCTATAATCACAATCATAAATGTTATTAACTTGTCAATAAAATATGTGTCTTGGTATTTGGATACATAAAAATATCACCCTTTGTCCAATACACTACACAGGTACCAAGTAAACGCAGTGAATATGTCTTAGGTATAAATCTCCAGGTCCGTTATAAAATGATGGTAAGTGTGGTGAAAAGTTACCTTGCACCATGAAAATGACGTCGGAGCAGAGGGGGGAGTTGAGCAGATTGCCCAAGGAGTGAGGTGGTTGTTGCGAGGAGTGACTGAGGGTGTCCCTTGAACCCTGAACACAGAGACATGAATTTCTGTCAGCCTTCCTAAGGAGTTTCCCCTCCTGTTTGGGGACAACCAAATAAATCTAGATATTTCCCAAAACATTTTTTTTTCTCTTCTAATTTCAATATATAAAACTTGTACCTTATAATAAAGGGAAAGAAAACTAAACTTACTCTTCAGTTTGATGATCTTCTCTGAGCTCTGTATCGTTCATGTGTCCAAAAATATTACGACATTTGCTGTAGTAAATACATTTTTACTCTCCATAAGAAGATTATTCAAATAATTTATTTATAGCTAGCATTTGTGCACTACAGAAATATGTGCTGTAATCGTGACCACAGTGCCAGGACTCCAGCTTTTGATTTCCAGTTTCTTTTAATTTTGTGAGCTTGATTTAGCATTTCTTGGGCACGTTAAACTAAATTTTAAAAACTTGTCTATGTCCCCTCCTTGGTATAACTAACCGCCACTGTGATTTTCCTCTGAGATCAGTATTACCTGCTACCTCGAACATACGCACAAGCTCCCATTAAGGTGATCAAATACTTCAAAATGGAATTGATGGATTCAACATCGTTTTAGCAATGCAACGTTATAGGAGTGGTGATCACCGTTTTGACGCACTACCCCCCAAGGTGAACATATTATTCCATTACCTCTGATACCACCCACTGTGAGGCTGTTGGCCAGCAGGACTATATATACTGTTACCAGGGTGCTTTGCACTGCACCATGCGTGTCTGTAAATAGTACAAATTAATATCTGTATTTATGTTGTAAACAGTAAATGTCATGTTAAATGGAATGCATGTGTTTCATTAGTGTGTAACCATAACTGCTGATTCATCTGTTTTAGCCACTGCTAGCATTAAACCAATAGTGCTTATTAATAAAGACAGCAACTTCCATCTTAAAATAGCTTTCAATTACTTTATTAAAATTAGTCACACACTCAACACAGTACGATTATTTGCCCTCTGTATGTGGGTCTGCTGCATCAAAAACATTCTAAACCCTCTAGTGTTGTAGTGTGACAGAACTAACAAGGTGGCAGAGTCCTTTTAAGGTCTTGCCTGACATGTTTGGTTTTGTTTCGTCCAAACATCATTTGAAATGTGCGGCCGCCTTAAGAACAAGATCTGGCCAAACATGAGCTGCCAGCACTGCAATCAACCAGACAGAACGTTAAGACCAGAGACATCATAGGAAAGCCTTGCGTCGGAAGACAAAGCCTAGATTCATCACATTTCCGGTGGTGGTCAAAGTCTACTTTTAGGAAAAAGAGAACCATCATCCAAGATGAAGTCCTAAACTTTGAGGGAAAAGGCAGAAAAGCTAAATGCATCTTGCATGGAATTCAAGGTGGCTGGACAAGATGGGATCTACCTACAAAGTAATCACCAGGCCTTTTCATATTTCTTTGCTGCTCAGGGCAGTGTATAGTGCTTTCACACTGAAGTTCCAGAACCTGGTCCCTGTTTACAAGTCCCTGGGCTGTCTCAACTGCAAACTTTTGTAAACTTTTGGACATTTCTGTTTGTGGTTTTCACACCGCACAATGGCACCTGGGACCTTTATGGTAAATAAAGACGGGAGACGTAAAAAGCTCGTAGGTCAATCTTCACACGTAATTTCATACGAAACTACACTGACATCCCTAAACAATGGAGGATGAAGAAATTTTGTTAGATATTTGTTAGTTATTAGGGGATTGATCATGATCAAAACAGGTAGCAGCCTTTATTTATATTTATTTACTTAGATTTTATTTATTTATATGACCCATGACACGTTTATGACTCATATTAAGTCTGGCCAAAAGATCGATCTTTTGTTTTTCACAGAATAAAAAGCAATGTAATGCAATGTAACCGGCAATATGACAAAAGTACGTTGGTTTTTGATATAATTTTCTCGTGCAGAAATATGTAGACTCAAGCGAAAAATTCATTAATGTATGCATTAAATGTAACAGATACAAAAATAATTCCATTTGCTCCATTTTTGCTCTGCTACTACTGTCTCTTGTCTATGCACTCCTAGGCAAGTTCCAAATTAACGCCAGTGCTTGTGGTAAACCAATCAGCAAGGTTATCTCCCTAAGCACCTCCCTAGTAGTTTGTGTTTGACCAAAAAGTCAAAAAAAGTCCTAGTCTGGAGTAGGAAGCAAAAAAAGGTTTCCATAACTGCTTTCAAGGAACTACAAATCAGACCAAGTTTCTGCGGTATGAAATGACAAAAGTTCCTGGTACTGGAAAAAGGTTTTGGTTCCTGAAAAAGTTCCTGCGGTGTGAAAGCTCCTAATGACACCCCACCAACTTCCAGTCACCTTGTACTGGTGGGGAATGAGAGAGGACCCTGTCTGCAAGCTTTTGCTGTAAGCACCTTCACAGACGTTTATGTTCATGAAATGTACCTAGTCTGGAGTAGGTACTAAAAAAGGGTTCCAGTGTGATCAAACATCACCCTGTGGCCTCCTGAGGGAAAGAAAATCATCCTGGTGGAATTACAGTCCTGTGAGAGGAGGCCTGTGAAGACATGGAAAAAAAGGAAGAAAGCAAGGTACCAACAGATTGTCCAGGGTTGTTGGGATGAAGATGGGACAACATGGCTGTTTTCAGTAGTGGGAAGCCAAGGATTCCCAGCTCAGCCTGTGTGGAATCTGTTGGCTAAAGCTGGAGTAAGAGGCCGTGAGAGGACAACAGTCCTCCAAAGGCTGAGAAAAGTGGAAGAAAGGGCCTCCTGTTCACTCTGACATATGAGGGAGGATATTAGTTGGAAATCTAGAGGAGAGCTGTAGTGATTGAGCCACCAAAGCTGACGTGACAACTGGAGAATGTGATTAAATGGCAAAACAAAGTTGGCCATCACCTGGGGACCCCTACAGACCAAGGCTACATCCATTAAAAATAGGAATAAGAAGGCATTTTCAATGTGATACAAATCCATGCTACTTCAATTGGGGGACAATCAGTCTCAAAATTTAATCAAATCCAGTTCATCAAGCATATAATTCTTCTGTCAAATACTTTTTGAGTTATCGTCTTAACAAAAAAGTGCCTGAAGTGGCAGAAGTATAGTGTTTTCATTATGTATTTTGTTGTACATATATAAAACACAATACATTGTGTGGTATATGTGAATTTTAATGGTACCCTGATATTTGATGTTAGAAGAAAATTATTGCCGGAAACGTAAAATTTGTACATGTCAAACTGTTTATGTCATTAGTGCAAATGTATGTAAATGTGATGTTCCCTCCCACAGTCCAAAGACATGTTCTTAGTGTAAACTGTAGTCTCTCAAATCCAAATCCTTAGCATAGGATTGTGAATATGTACCCTGAGATGGACTGGTACCCTGGACAGGATCTGCCCTGTAGTACTTGACAAAGATAAGAGACTCACAGAGCAAGCTTAGCAGTCAGTGCTCTCGCCTCTGTTTGAGTAATAGTTTACTGCTGATTGCAGCAGGTCTGTCTTAAGGTCATATATAGGTCATATACAAGAACTCAAGTCCACCTTGCCTTATGCTGCAAATCAGTAGTGTTTAAGCCCAATTGCTTCACAGACTGCCTGACCCTGCTCTCTCAGTTATATGTCACTTTCGATAAAAACATCTTGAGTAAATGTAAAATTTCTAATTTGTACATTTATGGACAATACTTTCTTCCCACTAAAAAGGAGCTAGATTTGTTTTAGTTTTAACAATACTGCCATAAATACTTCTATAAATACTGCCATAAAAGACAATACAATTTCACCTTAGCTCCCATTTGCTCCACTAGGTGGTGCTGTTTCACAGAGCGTGCATAGACAGATTTAGAAATGCTGTGTCACAAAGAGTAAATACCTTTTCCATTTCAAGAAAGGATCGGACTCTGTCCATGAGCTCTGCCACCGCCACGGAGTTCTTCAGCTTCTCCGTCGCTGCATCCTGCAGTTGTTTCCACTCCGATGCCCCTGGAGCAAAGGCAGAGCTACAACTGAGATTTTGACAAAGACGCACATCACACAGCCTACAGACTAGTCGATTCCATCATTTTATATATGGTAACCGTGGAGGGAATGCTTTAAAACTATACAATATTAGGTGGAGTGTCAGTGTAGTGGACAGCATTGCTGCCTCATGGTTTCCTTTAGATACTCTAGGTCAGGATTTCCCAACCGGGTCCTCAGGGACACCCAAACAGCCCATGGTTCTGCACCCTCCCAGCTCTCTACCAGACAGTCTACATTTTAGCAAAAACGTGGATTGTTTGGGGGTCTCCATGGACCAGGTTGGGAAACACTGATCTAGGTTCCACCCACAGTCCACACTCATGCACTCAGGTGATCTGGCATCTCCAAGCTGCCCATAGTGTGCTTCTGAATTGGACTGGAATCACATCCAGGCTGTTCCCCTGCCATGTGCCCTGTGGGTGTGCTTGGGATAGATTTCCCCCCCGAGACTGAAGTGGATTAGTCGTTGGATGATGGCAGCATGAATATTGCACATAAATGCAACCTTTTTTTAAAAAATGGCAGTCTGACATCCTATATACTCTGCTCATAAAAAATGCCAATACACCAGACAGGGAAAAGCCCCGATAAGGTGCAGCTTTGATAAGGTGAAACCGAAGCTCACTTTCTGTCCTTTAAAGATAAAATCGTAAGTATGTTAACCTTACGATATATTACATGTCTGTATTTTCAAATGGGCCAGCAGTTTAAAGGATAGGAACCTGATACACATCTGCTTTTATTTGCAATTCCCGAGTAAATAACTGGGAAAATACAAGCTTTTTATGAACAAAAGGTGAGTAAAAAAGAGAAAAAGAGGAGAGATGACAGAGCAAAGAGTGTGTAAGGAGGAACCACAGTGTCAGCTTCCATTTGTTTACCTCGATAGAGGAACTTCAGCGTCTCCCATAAACACAGGCACAGCAGAGGGTCCTTCACCACCAGGCGAGAGAGATGCCCGGGGAGGGGCACGTCCGTGCGGGGGGGCTCATCGAAGCCCCCATCCCACCTGGAGAGCAGGCCCTGAATAGCGTCCTGGCAGCCACAGCGGGACACCGGCCTTTCCCGGGACTGTGCCCCCAACAGCAGTTGCCGAAAGTAAGGGCTGACAGAGCAGAGCACCGCTGCATGCGCCCAGCCCAGCTCCTTCCCAGAATCACTGGCATAAAAAGCTACATCAGCAAACTGGACTCCGCGCTCCAGAAGCCACTGTAGATCTCGTGAGAAGCTAGACTCCTCCACTCGCACATTTGGTAGCCGGGCTAGACAACAGAAAATAGGAAAGAGTAAGGAGTTTGGAGCCGCTGATCATGTTACGCATTGATTTCCTAACCTCTATTGAACTCCACTGACTCTCACCACAAACATTAATATAGTCAAACAAACAGAATTTTCCAGGAAATAACCCGTTGAACGCAACAGGTTGGTAAGACAGTCCCGATATGTGGGTGGAGTCACACTCTACCTGGCTGCTCCAATTGTGGTGGGCGGGGCTCACTGACCCTGTGGCTCCGCCTCTTCTCTGGCCTCTGTTTTGCCTTCTGTTTCAGACACTGGACTATGAAGTACTCCAGCTAAACTCAGACACACGGAGGCATACATTTAACAGGGCTGCTCCAACAGCTGGCAATACCCCTTCACACATTAACTTATACACACTTTTCTTATTACCATTCTCAGTACCATTTCTTCTATTAGAGCTACTGATAACAATGTATACAATATTTAGAAGCATGGAACAATGTATAAACTAGATATAGATAATTTAACAGCTAGCTAGAAGGTGTTTACGTGGGTCAACAGCATAGCATATCATCTAGGTAGAACTCATTACTTGGTATGAAAACTCAAACATACACTGCTCATTTATAGGTCATTTAATGTCCATGAAGTCCTCCACAACTTCACCCATTACATCATTTCATGTTTTTACCATTAAAGAGGTTTATTTAGTTGGAACAGTGCAGTACATTGTAAAAATGAAAAACAGGCCATTTCTATACCAATTCAACACTTAGTTATTAATTATTCCAGAGAACAACAGACATCACAAAATGTAAACTAAACTTTGATGGAAATATCTAAATAATAAATATTTTAAATATACAAATTTTAAATAACCTGCAAAGGAATAAGATTCATTACTTTGACAAAAGTATTGGGACACACCTCTTAATCACTGAATTTGGGTATTTCCCAAGCCCACTCACACAGGTGTATATACTGTAATCAAGTACCTACCTAAGCAGTCAGGTTTACAAACATTTCTGAAAGAATTGGTCCTTCTGAAGAGCTCGGTGAATTCATATCTTGTCATATAATGCCACCTTTGCAATGAGTCAGTCTGTGAAATTTCTTCCCCGCTGGATATTCCACGGTCAACGGTAAGTGGTATTATTGCAAAATGGACGCATTTTGGAATAACAGAAATTCAGCTATAAACTGACAGACGACGTGAAGCAGGGTCACTGAGTGCTGAGGCATATAGTTTGCAAAAATCACCAATGTTCTGTTGACGCAATGTTTACCTGGATGCACTGCGCCAACCATAAGGTTTGGTGGATTAGGGATAATGGTAAGGGATTGTTTTTCAGGGGTTGGGATAGGTCCCTTAGGTCCAGTAAAGGTAACTCTTAATACTTCAACATACCGAGACATTTTGGACAATTATATGCTTCCAATTTTGTGGGAACAGCTTGGGGAAGGTCCTTTACTGTTCCAGCATGACTGTGCCCCAGTGCAGAAAGCAAGGTCCATAAAAACATGTTTGGGTGAGTTTGGAATGAACTTGACTGGCCCACACAGAGTCCTGACCTAAACCCCACTAAACACCTTTGGGATGAACTATAATGGAGATTGCAAGCCAGGCCTTCATATTCAACATCAGTGCCTGAACTCACAAATGCAAAATCTTGCGGAAAGCCCTCCTACAGTGTATGAGCGACAGCTGTTTTAGCTACAAAGGGAGGACCAACTCCATATCGACGCCTTTGGATTTGGGATATGATGTCATAAACGTTTCTGCAAGTATAATGACCAGGTGTCCTGATACTTTTGTCCATATAGTGTATTTGGATCTTTACATTTATTCTGAACAGGAAACTGTCTTGTCTGTGCAGTGTGTTGTTAATATAATAACATACTGAATACACCCACAGAGTTTTCGGGGGAAAGGACATATTGTATAGTCCTGATTAATATCACACATCTATTTCAGTTACAGCTGTTGAATGAGATGAAGATTTGGTACATTTCACAGCAGAATGGCCACCGGGCGCCATTCCATACTCAGCTTCAATACACATGTGATTAATCAAGGCAGTTGTATTACAGGAGTTATACGCAAAACTGAAAGGAGAAAACTGGATGGAAAAAATGAACTGGAGCAATGCAGACTGGGCCTGGAAGGCCAACAATAAAGGGAAATGAAATCAAGTCACTATAATTCAGGGGCGATCTATCTTATCCAGAAACGGCCAATGTGTGTGCGGGTTTTCACTGCAGCTCCCTAATTAGATTACTAAGTAGAAGACTGATTGGCTAAGGAGTCCTCACGCCTGGGTTTGAAGAGCTAACCTAATGGTTACATAAGAACATAAGAAATTTACAAATGAGAGGAGGCCATTCGGCCCATCAAGCTCGTTTGGGGAGAACTTAACTAATAGCGCAGAGTTGTTAAAATCTTATCTAGCTCTGATTTAAAGGAACCCAGGGTTTTAGCTTCCGCTACACTAGCAGGAAGACTATTCCATACTCTAACTACATTGCACTGTCCCAAAAACCTGCATACACACCAGCCCTTTGCGGATAAGACTGCCCACCCCTGCTATAAATCCATTGTTTTTCTTTTTGAAAGCACTTTAGTCAGAATGACTGGACATAATCAATCAACCTATCCAGTGCTTATTTAGCAAGAACTAATTGCATGAAAAAAATGGAAAAAAAATTGGAAACCAGGTTCACACCTTATAAGAGTGATGTGTGACTTGTACATTCATCTTATAAGAGTGATGTGTGACTTGTACATTCATCATACTGATATATATTTTTATATATATTTTTTATTCCATTGTGAGCAATCATCCAGCTTATGGATGAAAATGTGTGGTCTTACTACTTCAAAAGTTAAAACAAAGTTATCTATTTGGGATGCAGGGATATACGGAACGACATTTAGGTACCAGATAGTTACTGCACGTTTACTACTACAGCTTCTGGATCCACGTTTGTGCCTCTTATGAAAACACAGAAGAACAGATTAAGAAACACAGGGTCAGCCTGGACACTCACCACACCCCCAAAATAGCGTCCCACGAAGAAGTCGTTAAGCGAGGGCAGCTCCAGGTAGGTGGCCCCCAGGTCTTGGGACAGCTGCAGGCCTTCGCTGTGTGGCACTGAACTACGCCAATCAGAGGCACACAGGGGGCATGTGCAAGGGGGGCCATCCTCTAGGGTGGGGGTACAGGAGAGAGAGAGCAAGGCTCACACATACACCAATCAGCCATAACATTAAATCCACCTGCATAATATTGTGTAGATCCCCCTCGTGCAGACCTGACCCGTCTGAGCGCTGACCCGTCTAGGCATGGACTACAGAAGCCCTCTAAAGGTGCCCTGTAGTATCTAGCACCAAGATGTAAACAGCAGATCTTTTAAGTCTTGTAAATTGCAAGGTGGGGTCTCCATGGACTGGACTTGTTTGTCCAGCACATTCCACAAATGCTCGATCAGATTGAGATCCGGGGAATGTGGAGGCCAATTCAACACCTTGAACTCTTTTTCATGCTCCTCAAACCATTCCTGAACAATTTTTGCAGTGTGGCAGGACGCATTATCCTGCTGAAAGAGGCCACTGCCCTCGGGGGAATACCTTTGCAATGAAGGGGTGTATTTGGTCTACAACAATTTTTAGGTAAGTGGTACGTGTCAAAGTAACATCCAGATGGATGCCAGGACCCAAGGTTTTCCAGCAGAACATCACCCAGAGCATCACACTGCCTCTGCTGACTTGCCTTCTTCCCATAGTGCATTCTGGTGCCACCTCTTCCCAGCGGCAAGTAAAGAACAAGTAAAAAACACACATATGCCCCCGGCCATCCATATGATGTAACAGAACACATGACTCATCAGACCAAGCCACCTTATTCCATTGTTCTATGGTCTGGTTCTGATGCTCACGTGGCCACTGTAGGTGCCTTTGGCAGTGGACAGGGGTCAGCATGGGCACTCTGACTGGTCTGTGGCAATGCAGCTCCATACACAGCAAGCAGCTATGCACTGTGTGTTCTCACACCTTTCTATCTCAGCCTGTATTCATTTTTTTCAGCAATTTGTGCTACAGCGCCTCTCCTGTGACACCAGACCAGACGCTGCTTCATACACATATCAGTGAGCCTAGGGAGTCCATGACCCCATCGCCGGTTCACCAGATGGACTTCCTTGGACCACTTTCGTCAGGTTCTGACCACTGCACACTGGAAACACCCCACAAAATCTGCTGTTTTGGAGAAAGTCTAACCCAGTCATCTAGCCATCACGATTTGGCTCTTGTCATAGTCGCTTACATCCTTACACTTCCCCATTTTTTCTTGCTACCAAGACATCAGCTTCAAAAACTGACTGTTCGCTTCCCTAAGATTTAACGACGCCCGTGATGGGTGCCATCGTAATGAGATAATCAATTGTTATTTACTTCACCTGTTAGTAGTTTTAATATTATGGCTGATCGGCATATAAATATACAGATGCATAAATAATCAGACACCCAGGGACTAACTCAAGCGATCAAAAAAGAGAAGAGAAGATACCTTTCACTGTCAGTCCGTAAATAGAGACAGGCCAATCAAAACCAAGATATAGAATAAATCACAGCCTGTGAAAGTCCAGGAATGGTAGGACCATTGTCAGAGCAGCTTTATGACAGTAAAATGACAGCTAAAAACAGTGACAAATAGCTACAAAGCAACAACAGTGCTGTGTTTTTATTAAGCTCACACACCATTCAGGCAGCTTCATGCGAAGCTGATCTGTCATCCGTTTCATGTCTATTGTTTGAAGTATATAGCTTAGTTAGTGTGAGAAATGATGACTAACTATATCGATTTTTATTTATCACAGGAAAACACATATAAATAAATGGGAGATATCCAAATGTTTATGAAGTATTTAATAGTCTCCATTATGTTTCAAATATTCCTGATGCTTCTCCATTTAGACACAAATTGCCATATTTACCCTTCTGCTCCTTGTGGATCCAGCTGGGTGTAGCCTGAAAGCTCATTGTGTCATGGATCAGAAATACCTGCTTATGGTAGGTATCATCATTAAACATCCAATCAGGACCAGCGATCAATGTGAAATGGCCAATCTGGTTAATCCATATGATGGGGAGGCTGATGACTGGATGTTTGATGGTGAGAAACAGCACCAGCAGAGCCACCAGCAGTATTTCTGATTCAGAGTCAGATTCCAGGTTGCACATTTGGTTGAAGTGTTCATGCAAGATGCTTGAGCATTTAGATGTGCTGTAGGATTTGCGACTGCGTATCTACCCTCTGTCCTACTCTTGTGCCTTTATTTTCTGACTCCAAAACATCCTGTTCAGCGATTCTTCAAGTACCAAGTACAGTGAGAGCGTTATACCCCCCAGGGCTCTGCCATTCTATCCAATTAATAGGAACTTTGATCAGGAGCTGCTTATTCAAATCACTTCAGAGAGACCTGCTCCTGTTGCAGCATCTACTGTTTCTAGTGACACATTACCTGTAAGCATAGCGCTAACATTACACAAGAGGAAGTATGAGAGACTTGTTGTAGCAGGTTTGTATCTGATAAAATAAGGTATCCAGATAGGAACCAATTAGACCAAGAAAATGAACTATTTTCTAGACTCTTTTTTTCCATTAATTTACAACCAAAAGGAAAAAGAATAGACAACAGGAGCCTTCTGATGGGCTTTAGGAAATTCCTCACAGTTCTATAATCGATGTGTAAAACTCAAATAGTTTAGTACATACTATTAAAGCATAAAGAAATACTGTGTTTAATTATAACTAACCCTGTGCTTCTTTCCATTATAGCAGAATTTAGTTCCCTTGTGATTTTATTTACATTTTTTGCTATGATAATCACAATTTGAAACATTGACATTTGAATACATTGATTTTAAAACAAAATCCCTAAAATAATATGTTTTGAGCTCATGATATACGTAATTTGGAAGTTCATGTTTTAGGTGACAGCAATGCCAGTATTTAGGTAAAAGCAGCTTTTCGTCCAAGCAGACACTGGTTATTTCATTACACATAAAGTCGTTATTTTTTTCTTCCATCAGCCAAGACAAATATGTGAAGCATACGGCATTGAAACAGAGAATATTTCATTCAAATATATATTAAGCAGCTATAACGTATTACTCACTTCACTGACATTTATGGTAACAAATCTAGTATGCATGTCTTTCATCAGTATCACGCAAAAGGGCAAAGTGTCATTTGTTTTAATAAAACATGCATAAATTGTAAGTAATGCTGATGCGTAAAACGAATTAATTTTATTTAAGATGCGAATCCTCAGATGAGCATCTTACATCCAGGGAAGATCAGAAACAGATAGAGAGAAAACACAACGCAAAAGCCTCGGGAAGTGAAAGGAAATGTTTGATTACCTTTTTATCTGCTCAGAACAAAAAACACAATTTAACATCACAACATTTGTCAATTAAGAGTCACACAACGAAAACAAGCGGGAGTTTCTTCTTTACTCGAGACAATTCCTGATATTTTGTTGGATGACTAGAAGAACATCACTGTAATCTGCTAAACCTCTCCGCAGGGGCACCTCAGCAGTCCATGCATTTCTTAAATTTCACCACCAACTCAATTAATCGATTAACTTAATTAGTTAAATAATTCAGTGAAGTATTGATTAGCCAAACACGGTGTGCCAGTGATTGAGTCAAAAAATATATTGGATGCTGGAAATGTTGGGGTGACTTTCGAAGAGGATTTGAAATGGTTAAGCTGACACACTGAGACATAATGTCAGTTTTATAGCAACATGAAGACCATTTATGCATCAATTCCTTCGAATGTCAAAGACTTTTGCATGGGTCTGTAGATCAACTAAGTAGCCAATCACTGAGGTATTAGCAAACCATCTTATAATAGGATAACCCTGCTTCACATTCAGGCAAAAAAGCAAAAGGAAACCGATCGCAGCGGAGCACTTACCATTGAGGCGCGCGCCCACGGCCGCCACGACGACGGGGATGGCCCAGTGACGCAGCAGGGGGCGTATGCGCGGCCCGTAAGTGTCTCGCAGCTGCTGGAAGGTGAGCTTGTCATTCACGGAGTACTTAATGACCAGAATGTCAGCCTGTTCCAGCAAACTCTGTGTGGTTACCCAGTTACTGTCCAGAAGGTCCTGAGTAAAGGGACAGAAGAGAAAGAGGTTTTACACTAGCAGCAATATCATTATTATTTGATTAACCAATCAGTTAAATAATCAATCAAATAATGGTTTATTGTCCCCAAGACACAGGTTTCCTGCAACAGTCCAAAGACATGCAGTTAGGTTAACTGGTGTGTGATTGTGTGTGTGCATGCATGCATGTGCCCTGCGAAGGACTGGCTTCGCATGCAGCCTGCATCCCGTCCTTGGGCACTGTCAGGCCTCCCCCATGACTAGGATAATTGTTTAGAAGATGGACAGAATATCGGCTTAGCTATCTTCCTGGTGAACTGAGTGAGCCACAAACTTCGGGGGAGCCCCCTGTCACTGCAGCTGACTTCCAATGAGTGTTTTCTGCAAGCCTGACCCCTATTTCACCTTCAGCCATCAGGTGGGGGCAGCTGGCCCCCCAGATCACTCACCCAGCGGGGGCAATCGTGCAGCACCACCCTGACATCACCCAAAACACGAGCCTGGTACTCAGTGAAGGCCGTGTTCAATGTGTGGTGACATGGGGCAGCGATAGCCCCTTGGGGGGCGCCGTCCACCACTTCCCAGCGGCCCCTCATCACGCCCACCATGCCCCAGCCCAGGTAGCTCCAGAGCAGGCCACCCTGGCCGTGTCCTGGCTCCTCCTCCGTGGCGCTGTGACCCGGGCGCTCACAGCCCAGGGCTACAATGTGGATAGACCTGAGTAATCGCCAGCAAGTGGAAGAAGCAGACAAAGTCACGTGGTGAACATGACTGACTCACTGAAATGTGTGATGAGATGTTTTAGATAGAAAGAAACAATATGTTAAATAGACAGACAGACCAACAGACAGATAGAGATAGATAGATAGATAGATAGATAGATAGATAGATAGATAATGCTTTTTGTGTACAAACAAGCAGCATACGAATCACAAAAACATGTGTAAATTGAAATAAGTTAGAGGAATAAAGTAATCGGCTGAATTTTATCTGACAATGAAAGCATAAAAACAACATAAGGCGGTATTTGTGCAGTGAAGATGAAAAACAAACGCACTATGATGGGGAGAATAAAAGTCCAGTCTTTATTCTGTTGCTAATTAACTATGCTTACCACGAAGACAAAGTGATGCATTATCATTGGAGGCAAGCTCAAAAAAACCGAGAAAATGACTCTGAAGTCATTGTTACTAGAATGGTAAAAGAAACATTACCATCATATTGTTGCTTTATTTTACTATGTCATTTTATTAATTACACGTGGTGCAATAACGTGTGAAAGCGAAACGAAAACAGATCAAAATATAGTACAATTTTACCATGATTTAATACTGGGTATAAAACATAAGGGTAACTTACATGGTCACCCCGCCTCGACTCTTTTGAAGAAATCCTCGCAAACACGTACCCAGTGCTAAGATTTCACATTTAGTCTGCGGAGAAATGGCTTTTCCCCCGCAGTGAAGGTCGGGCTTTTTAATCCCGCATATCAGTTATTTCAAGAACGGAATGAATACAGAAGAGTTTTGTTTTCTTCTGCCCTTGTTATTGTCGTTCATTCATAAACAGCCCAGTTTAAAGTGTCCTGTCCGCAATGGAGCCGCAGCCGAGACTGTAAAAACACAACAGGAAAGAAAGAAAGGAGCACAGCCAGCCCGCACCGTTTAGCAGGACGCTGCGCTTAAAGCAGCCCAAGTTTAAGGAGCGAAAAGGGAGCAAAACGCAAGAATAAACACTACGGGATCTTCGGCAACACACCCCGCATCACAGTCCATCTTTAAATGACGTCATTGGGAGAGAAAAGAAGAAGATCATCAGGTAGAAACATAAGAGGAGCTGAGAGAGTGAAGGGATCATGTAGTCGGGAGGATCGGGATCCTGACTCAGCAAGAGCGGGGATCCGACGCGGCAATTACAACAGCAGGGCTCCCAGCTACACACCGCCTTACACTTATTCTAACACTCCCGAAGACAGCATTTTCAGCCTTTTGGGGTTAATTATTGGTAATTCTGGTAATCCAGTTGACTGAATTGGCATGGGAGGAGTTTTCCTGTATGGTTCGGAATACCGATTGGGCTATAATGAGGATCCAGTATCAGACAACCCAAAAAAAGGTAGAAAAACAAAAAGTATTTCTAATCAAAGTGATATACTGTATAGGCTGTATTTACGATATTATATGATAAGCATTGTTTTAAGCATGATTTGAATGTCATCTTTGGGAGACATAGCTTAGTAATTTTAAAAAATATTCTTCTTACCAAAATAAATAAATAATCAGCACAGAATAGTTGCACGTGTTCAGAAGAGGTTATTTCAGGCGAAACACAAAACAATGATGATATTTAGCCAAAGGTTGGTAATGTCCGGAATCGTAGGTACACCGTATACATTTTTCTACGACACCGAACTCGTTTTTCGCGACGAATATATTCATATAACCTTTCACTCAACAAAGAACAAAAATAAATCTGTTGTTCAAGATGGTGCGATAGGCTTTAAGCCTAATGAGTTGAAGGCGATATGGAAGATGAAATAAAAACAACACAACGTTAACCTATAGATTATAATTATAATTACAGTGACGTCACACATCTTACAGTCTATAAAATAGACAAAAACATTTGCGTTGTCCCAGGAAAAAACGGCTGTAGATCTTTAAAAATCGTGAAGTGCAACCAACAGATGTACACGGGTCCTTTAGAGTGGGGAACCATGTCACAAAGGTCGCTGGGCTTAAATACGTATTAGGCCGTGCTCAGAGTCAGCATGTACACAGCTGATGTATGACTAAATAACACCTTTCCCTGATGATTTGCTTGATTTTTTGGTATGTTTCAGAGTTGCTGTAAAAACAGCTTGTCACAAAGTTCAACATCTGAGAAATCATTTTATTATAAAACAATTTTAAAAAGATATAACTAATGACATGATACAAAAGAGTTTAGGTTTTACTACATTCATCTTGAACATTGTACTACATTCTCAAATATGTAATTTATTTTAAAAATACATTTGTCACAGAGACTTTGGTCATTGGTGGTATTTGGACACATATTACATTTTAACATAGTAGTTCTTGCTCAATTAAACTGCTTCCTCGGAACAAGTTTCATCATCGAGGAAGCATCTCAATGAATGAGAA
The DNA here is from genome assembly GCA_015163995.2 of Mormyrus lacerda. Taxonomy (NCBI): domain Eukaryota; kingdom Metazoa; phylum Chordata; class Actinopteri; order Osteoglossiformes; family Mormyridae; genus Mormyrus; species Mormyrus lacerda. The sequence goes on from JAABNX020000130.1 coordinate 26,249,646, forward strand.
GGCGGGTATTTTTGTCTAAATAATCCAGTATATCTTTTATATAATTGAATTTAAATAGTTGCACCATGGGGTAACCATTAAAACGAAAATCCATTTTAACCAGAACGTCACTGGTATTATAACATATCTATGACAGCAGTAACTAATGTTAATGTCATAAATGATTAGAACAATTAAAAAGCTAATTCATATAGAAATTAGATTTTTGTTAATAGTTTTTTTTTGTTATTTTTGCCACTTTGTAAAAGAAAATAAAACCACTTGTTCCGTCACTGGTATTATAGTTGGTATTATATTCAGTCATGATAAAGTTTGTATTTTACATTAAAAATATATTTGGAATGTTCTTTGTTTTGCACATATGATAAACAAGCAAGCAGGTTTTGCAGGCCTCTTGCACAAGTACAGTGGATCACTTCTTTTCACCAACCCCATCTTGCTCTCCATAGCTTGGGGGTCACAGCACAAGGTCAGCCAATGTGCAGGGCCATTGGACCTGGGCGTTAAAGGTCTTGCTAAAGGTCCCACGGACATGTGACTATTGTGCAGAGGCCAGGTCTCAAACCTGCGATCTTCTGATCACAGTGACAGAGACTGAGCCAAGGGACACATTAACTGACATATTAAGGTAATTTTGGGATTAATGAAATTGATTTTTGAAAACGTATCCACCTCAATTCCCCCTCGAAACGAATGACCCGCAAATTCACTTAATCTAACACATAAATTATAATTCATGTTATAAAATGAACTGCAGTTGTAATAATGTGTTTTTTGGTTTTGCTTACACAGTTGACGGTTCAATAGGCGAGATGTTTTTTCGGAGCAAAATGCCACATTCAACATAGGCCAGTGCTGTATGACTTATATGCACACTGGATGATGAATATTAACTTAAGCTTGGAGGGATGAAACCTGGAAGTCAGTGGCATGGAGCCCAGCTCTATACTGACCAGCACAGCAGCATAGTAATCAGCTCCAGAAGCCAAAAAAGAGAGGACATCATTTCAATGGCCCAATCATAGATGTCCTCTCAGGTTCATCACTGACAGAAATGTTGCAACCACCACAAATGGATCAAGAAAATTATTGGAGATCTTTATAGAAGATTTACAAGATAGAACTCTTTTAACAATCTCAGTCTCTGTTTTCATCGACTATTTTTACATCATATTTCATTATAACCACCATAAAAATTACTAAGAAACATCAAAGCTTGTGATTTGTTTTAAATTAAAAATGCTTTATTTTTAAACAAAAACTCATAATTACCAAGTCAGAGTAGGAACAAAAGAAGACCAATTTTCTGACATCAATTTCTTCTAAAATATTTTTCATGTACAGAATTCATTTCTTCGAATACAGGGATTTACATTCAATCGAAATTCCATCACCCTGAACCTTGAGCGTTTGGTACTTAAGAGATCAGGCATCACGGCGCCTCCATCAATTTTCTTTCCATACAACTACTGGCAGCCAAAAGACTTATGAGATAAGCAATGATTTCTCAAATCAATTTGGACTAGTCCACACTGGGCAGGTCTGTTTATGCTCCTGTAAGATCCGGGTTTTTCAGCAGCTTTGCCCATGAGAACTACAATAAGATCTCTCTTTTCTGTACTTCTCCGTCTGGTAGTAGTCAGACTCGATCCATCCGGGCATTGAGGACAATATGACAAAAATGTCTCCATCCACCTCCTTGACAGCATGCATCCTTTGCTTAATTCCCTTGGAATACCACCTGGGTGTTGGCACATTGTCTCTCGGATTCGTGGCTTTGTAAATGCCCTCCCCTTCTCTCAGAGTGATTTTATACTTGTGTGACGGACAAACAATGCATAGTTTGTTGTCAAATTCCTGTGTGTAAAACAGAACACATTATTAATGTTACACAAAATACTCTAATATATATATATATATATATATATATATATATAGTATTAAGTAGTAATAAGACTTTGGTTTGGTTTCAAAGGCTTTAGTTTCACACTGAAATATCTTGCCTCAATATCTCCATTTTCCAGTGAACCTCCTGCATCTGTCAAATAGAGTACAAATGAAAAATAACAATAACAACAACAACAACAATAATAATTGCAGAAATGTTATAGAAGAATGAAAGAAATGTAGTAACAAACATTCCTGTTATTTGACTTAAGTTCTCTTTGTTGGCCGGTTCCAAAAGTTTTTTTTTTTTTTTTTTAATAATTATATAATAAAGTATTGGGACACCTCTCCAAATCATTGAATTCAGGTGTTCCAATCACTTCCATAGCCACAGGTGTATAAAAGGAATCAGCACCAAGGCATGCCAGGCAAGAATGGGTCTCATGAGCTCAGTGAATTCAAGCATGGTACTCTGATAGCATGCCACCTGTCCTATAAGTCCATTTGTGAAATTTCCTCACTACTAAATATTTTACGGTCAACTGTTAATGGTATTATAATAAAGTGGAAGCAATTAAGAACAACAGCAGTTCAGCCATGAAGTGGTAGGCCAAATAAAATCACAGAGCGGGGACAACGCATGCTGAGGCGCACAGTGTGCAGGAGTTGTCAACTGCCTGCAAAGTCAAGAGCTACAGACCTCTAAACTTCATGTGGCCTTCATATTGGCTCAAGAACAGTGCATAGAGAACTTCATGGAATGGGTTTCCATGGCTGAACAGCTGCATCCAAGCCTTACATCACCAAGTGAAATGCAAAGCGTTGGATGCAGTGGTGTAAAGCATGCCACCACTGGACTCTG
>JAABNX020000130.1:26294894-26306477 GCA_015163995.2 Mormyrus lacerda
ATATATCAACTATTTCATTTGATTTGTTTGCAACAACTTTTTATTGGTCCAAGTAAATTGTCTTTGATATTACATTCAAATGATAAAATGCATTTTATTTGGCTTTAAATGAGTCTCCATAGATCATCTTACTTATCAGACTTTTAATTATGAGACTTTTACAGTTAATGTTCAAGAACTTTCTTTTCTGGGATCTAGTTATAGTCTACGAAACATAATTTCAGTTGGGGAAATCACTGCTGTGACATACTTCAGTCCAAAATTAAACTTAAGCTAACTTCCATAACAAGTTTCTTTGGTGTGGTGAGTGAATGTGCAAAAATAGGAGTGTTCAGTGTTGCATTTTCCCCATAAATGTCAGGACCCAAGGTTTCCCAAAAACATTGCCTAGAGCATCACACTGCCTCTGCCAGCTTGCCCTCTTCCCACAATGCATCCTGGTACCATCTCTTCCCACAATGCACCCTGGTACCATCTCTTCCCCAAGTAAACGATGTACACAGCCGTCCACATGATGTAATAAAAAATTTGAGCTCATCAGACTAGGTCACCTTATTCCATTGCTCCATGGTCCAGTTCTGATGATCATGTGCCTATTGCAGGTGTGTTCAGCATTGGACAGGGATCAGCATGGACTGTCTAATCTTTCTGTGGCACTCAGCCCCATACAGAGCAAGCAGCTATGCACTGTGTGGTCTGACACCTTTCTATCATAGCCATCATTAACTTCTTCAGCAATTTGTGCTATAGTACCTCTCCTGTGGGATCAGACCTTTGTTCTGCGCATGCATCAATGAGCCTCGGGCACCCATGACCCCGTCAGATTCACCAGTTGGCCTTCTCTGGACCACTTTTAATAGGTACTAACCACTGCATACTGGCAACACCCAACAATACCTGCCATTTTGGGGATGTTCAAGCCCAGTCATCTAGCCAACAAACAATTTGTGCCAAATCATAGTTGCCGAGATCCTTACCATTGCCCATTATTCCTGCTTCCAACACATCAACTTTAAGATCTGACCACTCACTTGCCTAATATATAATGGCACCCTTGACATGTGCCATCGTAACGAGATAATCAATGTTATTCACTTCATCTATCAGTGCTTTCAATGTTACGGCTGATCGTTGTAGGTTATTGTAGTAAATACAACTCAGATTTTTGACAGGTCAGGAGACTAGATATGTGAATGGTTAAGAATGTTTAGAATTGTTCTACATGTATGCAGAAAACGATCCGGATTCCTTTAGGCGTACAAAATGAAGAATCATGTTCTGATGGAATCATCAGCTGTTTTAGTGAAGCCGGACAGTTTGTTTGTGAAGTCATGAAAGCAACAGAAGAGGTTGTGAACATCTGAGAAGATGCCACGACTGCATCCATGTACGTTATGAAGCCACCATGAGAAAGTCACACCTACCTGGGTACATGGCTACTGTGGCTCCTTTCGGTACTGTTCCCATGACAACGAACACACCTGTCCCCGCAGACTGGAGAGAACTAGGCCTCCGCTCAATCGTGAAGCCCATCGTGTCAAACATAACCCTGCCTGGGTCTGAGGAGCCCTCTTCCCCAACAGCAGCCTGATAGTCAGTCTGGGATGATGAGGAAAGCATCCGGAGGACGTCCCTTTGGCCACCCAGGTTACTGCTGAAGAGGGCTCTGAACAACTTGGTCATGTTGAGTAGAACCTCCTCATCTGAAACCAGTTTATCCAGGGAGCACAGTGGAACCTGCCGGAGAGTTCTTCAAAAATGTATAATAAATAAAAATAAAATCAGTATTAAAAGGTGAGAGAAGAAACTGAAAAATATGGCACATACTTTATCAATCCCTATGGGATTTCAATGAGTTATTTTCTGGTAGTTGCAGCCTAATATTCTTGAAATTGCAACTGTTTTTCTCTAAATTTGCAATACATCTTACAGTATATTTTTGTTAAAAAAAATGCATAAATTGCCAACTTGAGAGTTCAATAATTTATTTAAACTATTCATAGAAAAGATGGAGACATATGTGCTTTCTTGGCGTAGTTCATGTCATATTACAGTGCTCATTCTTGATTCTTTTCATATATATATAGTCTTGGTAAAATAAGCACTCAGTTCAACATTAGAAACAGATCAGCGGCTGCAGTGGCGTCACAGGACGTGTCAAGGTCCAAATGCAAGCGGGGAGTTGATTTGACAATTTCATGCGGAAAATCCGCGGTAAATTTGAGTTTGCTTGATTTCTGCGACCGGGAAATCCTTGACTTATTATTAGAAGGTCTATATTAAATTATATAGTTTATATATATATATATATATATCTTGCTTAAACATCAATGTACGGCACTCTGAAAACACTAAACAGTTCGACAAAGACAAACATCATCACTCTCTTACTTCTACTGTTTAATAACAGATTTTAAAAACTATTTATTTTTAGTGCTACGTACGTGATTCAATTTCCTGGAAAGCCTGATCAATGTATACATACTACAGCTCAAGATAAGTATATTTTTGGCGTCTGACATACAATTCAAGTAGATAAGATCTTTAAACTGTTGTCTGTTCCAGTGAAAAGGTTACACTAGCTCTGTAAAGTCTGTATCCAGAATAAACCTTCAACATGAAGGAATTACCTCTCGTTTTTACAGATGTTTACAGCTATCCACGGAACAAATCTATATTTGTACGAATTCCATCGGGTTTGCAATACATTTAACAAGCTTTTCAACATAGTTTAAGGATGTCATTTGTTTATGAACTCCCAAGCAGTGGACAAACGTGTAAAACTATCGAAGAGCAAGACCATAGATATCTATGGAGTATCAGCCTTAAATCCCATGATGCACCGAGAAAAAAAGAGCATAGATATTATTTCACAAGTAGAATGGACAGTCTGAAGTATACGTTTTAGCTTCACTTTCGTCGCCCCTGGAAATCAAGAACGGATGAAGTCATAATAAAAATGGAAATTGGGCAGCAATTTCATACAGACCAGCAACCTAAAAACGAACCCGCTTCGCAGTAACGTAAAGTATTGGTCAGATGTGCTAACAGGATCGTGACTTAAACTTCTTATAAAGACATCATACATAATGCACAGAATAAACTCGGGCTGTGTTCGAAATGTTTACGTACTACAGTGCTCGCCATATAGAACACTCAATAGAGTATAAGGGCGGACAGCCGTTGATACAGTATAGCGCTCGGCGGATATACCGCTGCTGCATAATTATGCGCCGGATATTCGTCACTGTTATCGCTGTCGCATAAACAAACGTCTGAACACCCCCCCATTGATAAACTCAAATGTTAAAAATGTACTATTTAATTTATTGTATGTTTTGTAACTTGTTGTTCATTATTGAACATGAGTATATCGTATTTTGGACACGTACAAGTTGTTGTGAACATGTCTTCAGGATGCTGCTCTCTCTACAGCAGTCCATTTGCAAGCCTCCAACACATCTTGTCAGGCTGTAAGGTTACACTCTCCCAAGGACGATACAGGTGGCAACACGACCAGGTCCTGAGCAGATTGGCTGAGGTGCTGGAGGGATGCAGGCAGTAATGCCTTAGTAGGTCAACATCTAGCTGTATAATCAATTTGAGATTGAAGTCAAAATTTTGAGATTAAAGTTGAAATCTATGGATAGCTTCTCCTAGCACAGCAGCACAGGCAGCATAAATACATCTAGGGAATATAGCGAACTGGTCTCAGATTATCTCAGATTATCATCATCAGCAGATCAAAATCTGCATAGGTGTCTTGCCAATTAGCAGATGATTTGAGTATTGTGTTGTTTAGATGAAACTTGTGTATGTCAGGCAGACACTGGCCAGGTGTATGTGTACTATGTGGGATGTGTGCTATCAGGGAAATGCTTTATATACTTATATATTTTACTTTTAGATGGCCATAATACTCTTCCATATCTAGTCAGCATAGCATATATGTTGGTAATGTGCAATTTACCTTACATGTATGTCACTTTGAACAAAAGCATGTGCTGAATTAAATTAAGTGCTGTATTATGATTCTTGTGATACCTCTGAAATGTGTATTGTGGATTGTAACCTTTCACAATAAAATATCACCCACCGTTTCAATTTACAATGACCCTGAAACCTCTGTTCCTTCAGTACCTCTCATAACATGTGATAGTGAGAACTATCATATGTTTCTTCTGAGTACATGTAAGACATGCAGTCTGAGTTATTTCATTTTCATGCACCATCACAGGTGCACAAGGGGAAAACAGCATTTACAGTTTTGCTACTATGTCAGAGTCCACATTGTTCTTCCAGGGGCCCTGTAACACTGATCAGGTCTCATGCTTTGCCAGATAACTTGTTAGATTTAAGGTAGCCCGAGCTAAATGTGAGTGAACTAAATTAAAGAAAATTTAATCTGGGGTACCTTAAATCGGACAAGTTATCTGACTAAATAAGAAATCTGCCTTTATGTCCCCGGATCTAGTGTTTACTATCGTACGAGGTCTCCTGCGCTGTTGCAGAAGACATTACCAGTGAGGCTGGTGAGTGTTATCTCCTACAGTTGAAAAGCACCTTTTGGTACCATTTCTTAAATGTTGGGTTAGGGTTTTATTTAAAAAAAAAAAAAAAAAAAAAAAAAACAATACAAATAATAAAACTATGTAACTGACGAGAGGATTTCTAATAGTTTGCATAGCGTAAATTTAAGACTGATAATGTGGGTAAGTTGTACCACACAATGGTTTAATTGACATATACGAATATATGATTTTTTGCTTTTAAATTAACATGCTTGTTTTTTTGTTACGTGAGTCATCCTGTCGTTAAGATACGGAAGACCGTAGCACATCTCTTTAAGACGTTAACCCTGTTTTAGTTTTAGTCACGTGATGCTTGTCTAATTCTGAGGCGATTTCTGTAACGGATATCAAAGTTTGGGAATAAAGCAGAATTTCAGTTATTTGGATCTCGATTTCTGTTGATGCTTGAATTGATCTCCCCGCCTGCACATGGCTCGTAGTTATTGGATTACGACTGTATTGGGCAAAAATACGGCGAATCTGAGCTACTCTTAATGTCACTAGTTAGTTTGGCTGAATATGCGCGTTTACCGGGGCTTGTTTGGGTGACGATGATGGGAGGGGAACGATCGTACTTCCGGCAGCAGTGTGCCTTTCCAACCTTTTCAGGTCGCCGCGCTGTTCTGCAATCCAAGCAGTAAACATTACAAATAACCATTATATGACACAGTACCAGACGTCTTTGTTACCCTCAATGTGGGTACGAGAAATCTGTGTGTCTGATTATGGCAAGAAGAGCAGTTAGCAGGAAGAGGAAAGCCGGGGAGCCCAAAGAACAACAACAGGTAGGGAAAAGCAATCAGTGTCCGGAGACGCAGACCATGTCATGGGATCGGGTGTCCTTCGGGCTGCGCCGCGTGTTTTTGTGTTTCTCCCGAAGGGTCTCAATCACACAAACAGGCTCAGTGATCGCAGCGATCCTAATCGCATGAGAATTAGGCCAAAGCCCTACAGCCTCAATGCTGTATCTCTATGACTAAACGATAAAGCAGTCAACCAGCCAGACAGGCTTTAGAGAAATTTTCATCATTGTTATCATTATTTAGAATACATAAGGTACAGGAAGCTGCCGTATTTAGATATAGGCCTCAACGTATCAAACTACACAGGCAGGGGGTAATCAATCGCATTATTATAGCAAGTTTTCCAGTCCACTGCCACATATCCTCTTATCCACCTAGATAGGTGTAGCGGACCGGAGTGTGATTAACTCCGTAGCACTGGACGATTTATTGGTGAAATTGACAGCGTTTGTGATATATTGGTATAGTTTTCATATGGCTTGTCAGTTGTACCTAACTTAACAGTGAGTCAACGTGCTAACTTTTCTTTGCTTGCGTGCTAACCAGCTAGCTGGGCATAAACATGAAAGTACCAAATTAGGATCTTTAGTTGTGCTCAATAGTCGTATTAAAGTCTTATTCGTAACACGTCACGTAACTCACATCTGCTTAAATGTGCTGTATTTAAACACTGCTTTTTACATTGTATAACTTTGAATAATAGCAAGGCGACATACACAGTTCCTGCGAATCATACAGCTGGTTTCCCTTTTGGTCGATTTTGTTGAATAAACTGTAGTATGTGAATTAGCGTTCAAAATGGAAGCATGATACTATTACTTAATGCTGTAGACCACCTTAGTTAATATAATCATATTTGTATATAATCATATTTTTATTAGTTTTAATAATCAATGTGCCGATGAATCGTGCATTGATTTGAAACTGAAAGTTTTTTTTTTTTTTACCACCATGTGTAATATGCCATCAGTTTAAAACCACCCTGTATTTATTAGGGGTCATAGCACCAGCTGTGCTGCATCCCTTTTGTTTTTGTACTAGTTATTTAGAATTGAAATTCTGTATTTGAATAGACATTCACTGAAAAAAACTCTTGCTCTATGAAAAAATCGCGATGTAAACGATGTTTTTATAGAAAGGGATTCTGTGTTTTTTTTTTTTTTTCTCCCGTCTACTCAGCCGGGCTGCTGCCCCTCTTCCAGCAAGCGGGTCCGTGTATCGGCATCGTCACACTCGTCATCGTCCACGTTCGGCTGGCGCCCTTGGGGCGAGCGGGGATCTGTGGTGCGCGTGCTTCAGGGCCGCGGGACGCGAGCACACAGACAGCAGCATGAGCGTCACCTGGAGCGCAGCCTGCGCGGCGTCGTCGCTGGTCGGCTGCCTGGGATCCTGCGTGAGCAGGAATTTTCCCTTGGACACCTCAACAAAGTCTTCGCCTCCCAGTGGCTCAATCATAGGCAGGTGGTGTGTGGAACCAAGTGCAACACGGTAAGTGAAGTGTAGTGCAAATGTTGGTTAGTTGGCCTAGCTTTCTGTGCTTGGGAGTATTGTTTGCAGACTTGTGTGTGTGTGTGTGTGTGTGTGTGTGTGTGAGAGAGAGATTCTTGAGTTGAGTAAAATTAGTTAAAATCTGTAAAAGGAACACATTTTGCACTGTCGTGTTTTGATGCTAGAGCAGCTTCACTGAGCATTGCTAGTCTGTGTTTTGTCCAGTGGTTTAAGTGGCGTCCCCTCTGCTCCCCCAAAGCTCTTTGTTGTGGATGTTCAGACGGGGCAGATCACCCGGATTCCCATGCTGAAGGACAGGCAGGCCCACGCTGCCGGGGGCGGAGCAGGCCCGGCCGTTTATGACGTAGCTCCCATGTCGGGCTCTGCACCGGCTCTGGATCAGCAGAGCTGCGGCATTCATGCCATTGAAGTAAATCCCTCAGGCACCCTGCTGGCTACAGGTGGAGACAACCCCAACAGCCTGGCTGTGTACCGCTTGCCTACCTTGGACCCTGTCTGTGTGGGAGATGTCAGTCTTTCTTCATTCCTATTCTTTTTATGTAGATGTTAAATGTTGTAGATTTAAGCCATTATGTGGCACTGATGATTAAAATGGGGTGCAGTTTTATTACCATGAGTTATAAAGAAATTGGGCAAATGAGAAGGGAGGATAAATATTGGTGCTTTTCCACTGCTGCCAAGTACTGAGCCATAGAGCGCAGTTCCGGTTTGCGGTGGGCTTGATAAAAGCCTTGCCGGGTTTGGAGATTTCTAAACTATGCGTAGCTTGGTTTAGTCACGCTTTCAGTCTGCTAGTAAGCACGGCCATGTCAGTGGGGGTATGACTTGGGTATGGCTGGCATAATTTACAACGGAAAATGGTCAGTTTGAGGTATGGCTTAGATACGGTTCTTGATGCCAGTGGTAAAGCGCCATATGTTTATAACGTAAGTGTTTGAGTGACACCGTTGCTGTTACATAGACAAAAGTTGTATGTCTTGAAAGTTACTTTAGTTGAGGGGTACTTTAGAGCAGTGGCTAGTTAGTTATTTATTTTTTGGTTTCACAGGATGGACATAATGACTGGATCTTCTCCATTGCTTGGATAAGTGATACGTTAGCTGTTTCAGGTGAGTTTGTACAAACTGACCAGAGCTTCAGTGACTCAGCTTTTGTTGGGACCTCCGGCCACTCTGACTCTCTTTTGATATGTAGTGATTCAATCATATTCTCAGAGTAACTACCTACGTACTTTTAAGTGTGGCAATTTCAAGTGGAGCAGCTTCTGGCATCTTTCAAATACCCGTCTTTCTCAGGTTCCCGAGACGGCTCCATGGGGCTGTGGGAGGTGTCTGAGGAGGTGGTCAGCCAGGCAGAGAGGAGACAGGAAGCAGAGGGAATCCCAGGTTATGTGCACATTTGCCACCGTGCCCTAGAGGACATCCCCAAGGAGTACACCAACCCATACAACTGCAAAGTCAGAGCGCTGGCTTTCAACAGCAACCGCAAGGTCGGCATCCACTTTGGAACTCGCGTATTTGTAAACCAGAATTCTCATTATTCCTGAAGAGCTGTAGAATGGAGGTGTTTATTTCAAGTAATATCTCTTGAATACTTTCTAAAAGTATTTGTGGTGTCCGTGTGTGCCCCCCAAAAGCATGGTATCTGAAATGGATTTCCAGAGCACACAGAATGAGATTTCATTAATTCTACAGCTGTAATCAATAGCAGAATCGTGCAACCATTTTGGCGACATCGACATATTTTTCCTCTGAACATGCCCTGGCTGACTGCCTGAGGGTTTTTCTGTTTCAGGAGCTGGGTGCAGTATCCCTGGATGGCTATTTCCACTTGTGGAAAGCAGAACACAGTTTGTACAAGGTGAGTGTTCTACAATGTTTTTGAAGCTGCTTTAAATCAAAGTTTATCAGTTGTGGTAAAATTTATTTTGAATGTTTGGTAACACTCATTTATAAACGCATTGATAATGCATTATAATGCATTCATAAAGCATTATTAACTTGGCTATAAATATTAAAAGGCACAAGACATTATAGCCATGTTTATTATGCATTGTGACTGCCTTTTGAAGCTCTAATCTATAATCAGTAAAACGTTTATGACATCAACACTGCTCGTCCTTTTTTTTTTCCTGGTTAAGTGGAAGCTGTTATGTTAGAGTATGACCGCCACTAGGACATGACCGCTGCTTAATGACCCGCTGACCCGCTTTCTTCCAGCTGCTGTCAACTAAGCTGCCCCAGTGCAAAGAGAACGTGTGCCTAGCGTATGGGCAGGAATGGTCGCTGTACGCCGTGGGCTCCCAAGCTCACGTGTCCTTCCTCGATCCCCGGCAGCCGCCTCACAATGTGAAGTCTGTCAGCTCACGGGAACGTGACAGCGGCAAGTACAATAAGACTCAGACGTGCATCTCCTTCTCATATGATGCTGTGTGCAGTTTTGTAACGCATGCTGTGTTTTGTGCAGGCACCCGGTCGGTCAGCTTCTATGAACACATAGTGACTGTGGGAACCGGCCACGGCTTCCTGTTGTTCTTCGATATCCGGGCCCAGAGGTTCCTGGAGGACCCGTCCAGCTTGGGCTGTGGATACCGACAGTGTCCAGAGGAGGGCATCCTTAGGCTTACCACTGGCAAGGGCTGGCTGGTTAGTGCTCTGCACCTGTCAGTTGAAATGAACTCAGAACAGTGTTAAGGAATCAGCCATTTACCAAGTGCCCGTCCCTGGCCTGCATGCAGTAAACTTGTCTTCTGTCTCTTATCCACAGAACCATGATGAGACGTGGAGGAGCTACTTCTCTGACATCAGCTCCTTCCCCAATGCGGTGTACACACATTGCTACGACTCGTCGGGCACCAAGCTCTTTGTGGCAGGGGGGCCATTGTGCTCAGGCCTATATGGGAACTATGCTGGACTGTGGAGCTAGAAGGCGGGGGGGGTGCCGCCCCCCCCAAATCCCCAAACAAAAAACAAAAGCTGCACTTTTCCAGTCCAGTGACTGCAAGTGGAGCATCCACCTATATCCATCAAGTGACCCCCCCCCCCCCCCCCGACCTTGAAGGAAAATGGGGGGAGCTATCACCACATCTGATTGGATTATGGGATCTCTGATCTCTTCCACACCTTGTTTGCTTATTTATTTTACACCCTCTTCCCCCCCCTTTGTCCTCTGCCAAAGGTTTGTGTCTTACTCTGTCACCAAAATAGGTATACATACATTTTATTTTTAATAGAAAAATATACTGTATTTAAGTGTTTTATTTTGGGAAGAGGTCTGAGATGAAGGAGGAACAGATGGCAGATTAATACTAGAACAACACGTTTTCTCGATTTGTATTGCCAGGCACTGCCATCTTCTTTTGTGTAGTAAGGTCTTTGTAAACCTGCTTGGTTTGCCTGTATAGATGAAATATATGTATGCGTTTCATTTCTTCATCTTCCATGAACAGCAATTAATTAGCTTTACTAAGGTACCTTAAGAAGCAGACCTATGTAACTCATGCCCTAGCGGCGAGGAGGACTCTGGGTGGGGGTCAAAATGAAGTGTTAAATAAATTTCTAGATGTGAAAGGAATTTCATGAATAATGTTGCTCGTAATGTTGATCGTGGTAGGAATCTATGCCATTTTTATCGTTTTCAAAAACACTTCTGTGTTTGTGTTTGGCATCTGGATCGCGTTTAGTCGTAGGCAGTTTTATATGATTCATAGTATAGGGATATAAACTACTCTATACTTTTTATGTATCCCTAAGGGAAAATTCAAATATACACTACTACAGATAGAGGGACCTGGCTTCTGATGTAAATATCATTTAGGAATATTTTTGAAGTTATTCATTGACGACCAGAATATGCACATTAGGTGTTGATAATGAGCCAATTTGAAGTGGTAAACTTTCATTTGGATATGTTTGAAATTATTGTGGATAGAAAATAACGTTTGGGTGTAATTGACCTTTGATGTGTGATGCAACTTACAGTTAAAAAACGTTTCTCACATGTCATATCAGCTTTTTACTTATTCGTATGTGCAGTTTAACATCAATAAACCATTATTCATAGTATTTTGTCATTGTTTGATTACTTAGCACTGGAATAAAAATCGTTATGAGAAGAAATATATAAGCTTCTTAGTCTACTTGTTTTTAAAAGACTAATACAACATTTATTATATAATTATTTCTTTAGCTGAAGAATGGCAGCACTTTAAACTTTTAACTGCTGTATTCTACAACATTTAATTTTTTTTATTTCTTATATTTGTGTGCATGGCCTGGCCATTCTGGCTGCACAATATAATTTAGTTCTGTTGATGTATGTATTTTTGTTAAGAGTTCATGTTAGTTGAACCTATGAAGCTCTGTGCTATTACATATATGTCTTGTACAAATCAATGAAACACCACGCGAGTGTGAGCCCTGCTGTCCAGGGAGTCCCCACTGAGACACAGCGTGAGTCTGAGCCCTGCCAGGCTCTGCCGTCCAGGGAGTCCCCACTGAGACACAGCGCGAGTCTGAGCCCTGCCACGCTCTGCCCACCAGGGAGTCTGAGCCTGCCACGCTCTGCCCACCAGGGAGTCTGAGCCCTGCCACGCTCTGCCGTCCAGGGAGTCCCCACCGCGATACAGCGCGAGTCTGAGCCCTGCCACGCTCTGCCCACCAGGGAGTCTGAGCCTGCCACGCTCTGCCCACCAGGGAGTC
>JAABNX020000130.1:26315103-26331366 GCA_015163995.2 Mormyrus lacerda
TTTAAGGAAGCACTTCTTTACACAGCATGTAGTCAGAGTATGGAATAGTCTTCCTGATAACGTAGTGCAAGCTGAATACTTGGGTTCCTTTAAATCATAGCTAGATAAGATTTTAACAACTCTGAGCTATTAGTTAAGTTCTCTCCAAGCGAGTGTGATGGGCCGAATGGCCTCCTCTCCTTTGTATAGTTATGAACTTATGTTCTTATGTCTCATTGTGGCTCTGGATTTCTCTTCTTAAAAAAAACAAGTAAATTATTATTTATTTTATTAGTGCAAAAGGAAATTGAACTTGGATGAAGTGTGATTTGTATCTGTCCTGTATGATTTCTGTCACTGTGTGTGTAGTGAAGTCGGAAGAAAATGGGATTGACAATGGGCCTGGAGAAAGGGACTCAGACCGCAGTAGCTGGGGAAAAGGCAGAGGTATGTGCCACATCTACGTGCCAGTTTTTTCTGGAATTTTCTGCATGCACATTTCAGTACTGGGCAGACATGTGACGTGCACTGCCACCTGTTGTTTATCTTTCCTATTCCTCCCTCTGGGGCCTCAGCCCTGAGGGCACATCAGGACAGAGTATGTCGTCACCAGCACTGGATCGTCTGTCAGTCTCGCTGGTGCACTCGTAAACAAGGCCTTTCACTCATCACACATGGTTAGAATTAAAGCAGTGAAAGCATGAAAAGTGACAAGAACAGGTGCTTGATCTAGAAATGAGTTGTTCGTTGTATATATATATGAATATTGGCAGTAATGTGTAATTCACACACCTTGTTGATTAATGGCATATGCCACATTTACATATTAATCGCAGGCATTCAACTGTGTGATCAATCTAAAATCTAAAACTGATTTAGCGAATGGCTCTAAAAACATAAGCCTAAACATGGGAAGGGCACTTAACATGAAAAAGCTTAAGATTTTAAGGCATAGGCTTTCAATAAAATAAAAGAAATCCTGCAAATTATGGTATTTTTATCCTACGTATGCTTCCTTCTGGCAATTTTTCACGGTGGGACTGTAATTGAATGTTTTAGCTATGAATTCTGGGATTCTGTGCAACGTCATGAGCAGGAAGGAACATTATAGGTCCATATCCGCGCGTTCCATATCCAAGGGTTCAACCAACTAGGGCTGCCGTGATTAGTCGATGACGTTGATGCTGAAAATGCGTCAACATCTATATTTTAAATTGACGCATTTAAAAAAAACATTTATTTAAATGAAATTACCATTTTGGTTTCTAAAGCACTTCAAATCATTATAACAAATGTTTTCGTAATTATTGGAGTAGTTGTCTGTGCATGTTTATTAAATTACTATTAGTACTGAGAGCTTTTTAATATCTTTTGTCCTTGTAGTTGCTAAATTCATTCATTATCAAAGACACAAAGTTGTCTGCCAGCTGCTACTTTAGAATTTTTAAGAAAACGTTTAGGCTAAAATCTGGGTTTATTCCATGTGGATTGACTGTGCCAGTGTGTTTGTGTTTCAATGGGCTTGTTGGGACCAGTGTTATTCTAAACTAAAACTGAAACCACAATGGGCACCAAATAAAAGAAATTAATTTGTGAACTGAAATATAAATGAAAACTCTATTTACAAAAAAAGTCAGACTTTAATCAGCAAAAATTACCATCACACCACCAACATCTTTGTACCTTGTTGATCCACAATTTTTCCTCTGTTGCTAAGCTGTCCCTTTCTTCACTGCCACTTCAGTGCTTATCCGTTCCATGATTTACCAAAGAAGTAGCATGTTCTGTGCTCCCTTAACTGCATTTAATATACATAATGATACGCAAAATTTATACAGATTATGAACTTTTGGACATCACAATACACATCTCATTAATATTTTAGGCATTCTACTAATTTGCTTATCAAATTGTTGGCGAAAATAATGTCCATATAGTGGCGAAAAGCCATCATACATTATCTAAGGCCCTGCAATAACATGCAGTTTGTTATTGTCAAAATAAAATTAACTTAAATTAAATGATTTGTTTGATTTTCTGTAGGAAAATGAATCATTTAGATTAATCGATGAATTAGTAAAATTGTCAATGAATTAAACTATAGAAAAATAGCCATTAGTGACAGCCCTACAACTAACCACGGAGTACAAATATTCAAATAAAAAAATCCAGAAAGTTCCAAATGAAATGAGAATTTATTTATAATGATTTTTTCTATATGTACTATGATGGTTGTGTCTGTATTGAACATGTACACACTTTTTTTTTTTTGGTCATTATAGCATTTACGTTGTATTAGGTATTGTAAGGTATATGGAAGGATGTGCATAGGTTATATGAAAACACTACTTCATTTTATATAAGCGACTCGGATTTCCGTGGGGTTCTGGAACCAATCCCCAATGGATATCAAGGGATGACTACAATCGGGCCTGCGGTTCCTAAGGTGGGAATGTGACAGAAGTTCCTGGTTCCTGAAAAAGTCCCATGTGGGAAAGTGTTTTATGCCTCCTTTGATTTGGGGGCTTTTTGGGTCTATTGTTAGGTGCCGTCACATGTCTGACTGGCAACTTTGTGTTAACTGTCCTAGCAGTGCAGGTAAGGCCTGGGGAAGGTAAGCAGTGAAACAGGGTGAAGGAAATTAACCTTAGTACAGTAAGAACTATATTGTTTGTCATTTAAATGTGAGATGATTCTTTCTTTTATGTGGTTCTCCCTTGTGATGTCTTGACATGTGGTGCTTAATGAAAAGGAAATGTAAAATATCTTTTTGTTTGGTCTCTATTGTGCTTGATTTGTGCGTAACGTTTCATATTGCAACACTTTGACACATTAACTAAGTCTCTATCTCTCTCGCTTTTCCCCCTTGCCCTCTCTCCCTGTCTTGGGTAGGTCGTGGACGCGGTTCAGCCCGTGTGGGCAGCCGCTTTTCTGCACAGGGAATGGGGTGAGTGTTGGGGGTGGGGTGGGTTGGTTCAGATCATGCTTTCATTTTAATGCTGGTTTGCTTCAGCTCTGCCAAGCTGTTTTTTTTTTCTTCTTTTGTGCACGAATGGGAAATTGTGGTGTTATAAGCTGACTGCCTGCGTGTGAAATGGTAGCTATCAGCATGCAAACTCCATGTGCCAGACGTAGCATTTCCAAACTATAAATATATACTATAAATGCTATAATTTCCATTAATAAAGATCAACTCTTGATTGGTCTGTTTTTCAATCACAGCAGATAATGAGTCTTTCTAATCCCATGCAGGACATTTAACCCAGCCGACTATACCCGAGACTCAGCCAAAAGGCAGGTGGAGACGCAAGGCACAGGTGAGCGCTTGCTGTATATCCTAAAGGTGTCGGTTTAATTGCATGCCATGTGAATTTTGATATGAAACACCTTTGCAAACAGCTTTTCCAGCAGCTGAGGCTGGCTGTGTGAATCTG
Source organism: Mormyrus lacerda (assembly GCA_015163995.2). Lineage (NCBI taxonomy): Eukaryota > Metazoa > Chordata > Actinopteri > Osteoglossiformes > Mormyridae > Mormyrus > Mormyrus lacerda. Next base: position 26,318,517 of record JAABNX020000130.1, read on the forward strand.
CTTTCTGAGTCGACCTCTGGCCCCTTTTTAGGGTCCTGGCAAAACCCGTTGGATGACTGGGCTGTGGAGGACTGGAATGAAGATGTGAGTGTGTGAGCCTGCCATCAGAGGCTGGCATCTTCTTACCGTCATGATACACATCACGTAGATCACTGTGTCACAGCAGCCGCACCTCAGCATCCAGTAAGGCGGCTTCCTTTCTCCTGTGTCAGCTGTCTGAGACCAAAGTATTCACTGCATCTTCTGTACCTGTGACTGAGCACTGCGCCACTGCAGCACAGAGGTGATTACAGCTGTGTGAGCTTTGTGCACTTTCATTATGTTCAGTCTGTATTCTTGGATTGTGGATAATGGTTTTCTGGTATAATTGCTGTATATGTATTTTAACAGGTGGGCCTGATTTTTCTCCTAAAGATGGTCATCATTGTACCTCTGTGTCTCTTTTAGTCTGGATCTGGCCTCTCTGCTTCATAAGCCAAATGGAGAGCTGGAGCTGGACAGTACAGAGCCCCACTCCCCCCAGACCTTGGGCCATAGCCTGGTGTTTACCAATTCACTCCATCAGCCCCCCAGTGCAGGCCCTGCCCTCAGCTATGCACACGCTGCTCTGGTGAGAGGTGTAGCTCAGTGGAATTGCAGATGCTGTCATGGTGAATAGCATGGTTCAGTGGTAATGCACACGCTGCCCTGGTGAGAGGTGTAGCTTAGTGGAAAAGCACAGGCTGTCATGGTGAATAGCATGGTTCAGTGGTAATGCACACGCTGCTCTGGTGAGAGGTGTAGCTTAGTGGAAAAGCACAGGCTGCCCTGGTGAGAGGTGTAGCTTAGTGGAAATGCACACGCTGTCATGGTGAATAGCATGGTTCAGTGGTAATGCACACGCTGTCATGGTGAATAGCATGGTTCAGTGGTAATGCACACGCTGTCATGGTGAATAGCATGGTTCAGTGGTAATGCACACGCTGCCCTGGTGAGAGGTGTAGCTTAATGGAAATACAGATAATCCCTAAGCAGCCCTAAACCATAAGTAACCAAAAAAATGACAAGACTTTTGACATTTTTAGTTTTTTGATTATCCACACACACAACAGGGGCTTAATTCACATCCCCAGCACACTGGATATGTGATTCAACAGTGCTACCCACTGAACCTCTCTTAATTGATTAATAAATAATTATTCTATTGTCAAATAAATAACTTGTCTATTGTATCGATGTAAATCCATAAGCTTTGCCACAATATGATTTGATTTTGATTTTTGAAGGCAGTGATTTGATATCTGCCGATATTTGAAATGTTACTGCAATACGATATGCTTCAACTGAGTAATACCCAATCAATATTTTCAATACAGTGAAACATAAGCTGATTTTAGTCAAATTTATTTGAATTCAAAATACAACAATAATTGCTTAATATGCTGGCAAAATTCCATGTCAAAAATTGTCAATAAATTGTCAGTAACAACAAAAAACTCTTTCTGGATATGCATAGGAAAATAGATGTAGTAAACTACATTAAATCTGTTGTAATGTGTTGGTCTCTACTAAAGTACATAGATTGCTTTGTGTGACAAATTTTTCACAGATTTTTTTCGGCAGCGTTTTGGCGAGTCAAAATGGTTTATTGATATGAATCGATATTTTTTAATTGAGTCATTTGTATTGTATTGTGGCCTTAACAGTCGACATAGAGTAGAATAGATGCATTGTTAAGCCCCTAGTCAATAGGAAAAAGCCAAAAGAAAAACTGGCAAAAACGTGTTGTAGTAAGACTCTAAAGTGCTAAACTAAAAGACTAGGAATGACAGTTTAGCATCTCCTGTAACCTCCATACCTTCCATGTCTTCTCAGTCCTCTGTCTTGGGTGTGAGCTTGAGGGATGTTGAAGTGCCAAAGCTGAGTCCTTCAGCCGCAATGCAGACTTTGGAGAAGATGAAGGAGGTGGGGTCAGGTCCCAGCCAGCCCCCCAGCTGCACTGCCATAGACTCTGCAGCGTCACATGGGCAGGGGGGCTCAAGTTCCAGCTCCTCCTTCCAACCTGTGGCCACCCAGTTCAGTAGTGAGTGCAGGAACATAACGTATGATGTTTCCTTTCATAAGTCTATTTCACATAAATACTCCCTTTCTTTATATATGCAGATTAATTTTAATGGTTGCCTACTCTGACATGATCTTGTTCAAAATGTAATACTTGCTTTTTTTTAATATCCAATCCAATAATTCTAGAAACTGGAGGATTGGGGATTCGATGGTGTGAAGGGTGTCTGGGTTTTCCATGGAATATCTTCATTTTGACAGCATGTTTCCAATTTAATCTTCCTTTTGTAACCAAGATTATAGGATAAATTGTTCATAATCAACTTAGCAGCTTTGAAGTCATGGCTGTTTTGATGCGTTTCATTTAGGATCTAAACCCCATCACAGTATGGATCCCTTAAACATTTGTCTAAATGTTGATTGGCTCATCATCTGTTCTTGTGCCAATGATACATTTCTGGACCTGATGGCAGAATTCAACACTGTGGACCAGAACATACTTTTCAGCAGACTAGAAAATTGTGTAGGGCATTTTGGAACAATCTTTAACTGGCGTAGGTTGTACCTGGAAGATTGCTTTGAAAAACAATTATCTGCTTAAATGAAAAGCAGCTGGACTCGACAGGGATACATACATATTTACTGAAGACTTGAGTCAGTCCTCCAAATTAGTGTCATTGTAAAGCTACAATATTCTAGAAATCACAGACTTGGAATTACTAACTTCTCTTGCAATGGCTGAAACGGTTATGCCTTTGGCCTTTATCTGGACAACCTGCTGCCACAGGGTTTCACTCACTTTAGAGCGGCTCGCCATCTTGCAGAGTAATTTGGAGTGCAACCAGGTAAATAGGGCTTGTCAGATAATTAAGGAAATTAGCACTGGATGCCAGATTAACACTAATAACCGGGAGGTGTCTGACAGTTTTCTTCAATTTTGATCAGATTTTTACTTCAAATTTCTCATTTAAGTGTTTTTATATTGTGCCTTAGAATATATTTAAATTATGAGATATTCTTAAGAAATTGCCCTTCTGTTCCAGTTATGATGACTTCAAATAGGTATAAGCAGTGATTTTAGAATTTAGGAAATCGTAGGTTGTTCTCTAAATTTGATCTCCACCAAATAACTGTAGCTATGTAGATGACACCCAGATCTAAATGGTTTCTCACCAAATTACTATAGCTCCATAGATTTACTATGCCAGTGCATAGAACAATTAACTGGGTGTGCAAAAAAAATCCTTCAAGTAGATAGAAACAAACTAGATCATTTTATTTGGCAATAAAGAAGGAAGACTAGTTAGAGTCCTTACCTGAGGCTCATTTATCAATATTGGGTACACACAAAAAAAATACCCAAAATATGTATACACATTTTTTTTACACAACATCCTGGAATTATCAAACATAACTTAACAGGAAAAAAATCATATATTTATGGACAATTAGGGGTAGGTGCACACAACTTTGTACATTTTACATGTGAAATGGGATTTACAGATTTTTCCATTTTTTCGTGTAAACCAAAGACTATATATTTGCCTTGGAGAATTTTATGTGCTGTTTCAAATAGTACATCATGAAACACTTCTTTACACAGCGTGTAGTTAGAGTATGGAATAGTCTTCCTGTAAGCGTAGTGCAAGCTAAAACCCTGGGCTCCTTTAAATTAGAGCTAAATAAGATTTTAACTCTGAGCTATTAGTTGAGTTCTCCCCAAACAAGCTTTCCAACTTTCCTTTTTCCTGCACTTCTGGTTTTCTGGTTGAGCTCAGGTCTTTTGAGTTTTTTCTTATTAAGCTTTTAATCTTTTTATTGTATTAGAATGTTATTTTCCCTTATATATATTTTGTCTTATGTTGATCTTTTATGCAATGGTTATTGTACCTTTAAATCTACAGTTAAAACACTTTAAATTCCCTGCATGGAAGGTGCTATATGGATAACCTTGCTTTGCCTTGTTTCAGGAGACTTTGGGACCCAACCAGAGCCTTCCCTGGTCTTGAGTCAGCTGACTCACAGGCAGCAGGACGTCGGCTCTTGCACGAAGCCCAGTGCCTCGGTACAGCTAGCTAGTCCATCCATCCATGTTGTCCCTTCCACCCTGGAGTCCTCCAAACCCAGAGATTCGGAGGGGTCCTCCCCGAGTGGCAGGTTTGACCCCTTGACCACCTGTGTGCTCGAGTCCCAGGTCTGCTCTACACAACAGAGGCAGGTGAAGATACAGAAACGCAAGATACCACCAGCATCAAAGGTACTTAACATCTGTCACTATTAGTGTTTATGATCTAACCTGCCTACAACACTATGCCAGGGGTCTCCAACTCTAGTCCTGGAGAGCTACTATCCAGTAGGTTTTCTATCCTACCTGGCTTCTGATGAGCCACACTAGTTCTCAGGTAAATACCAGGAGCAGGTGTGGCTCATCAGAAGCCAGGTAAGATAGAAAACCTACTGGATAGTAGCTCTCCATGACCGGAGATGGAGACCCCAGCACTATGCTGTTAAATTTTCATATTGTTAGACCTGTAAAATGTCGACATCTTTCCAGTGTTATTTAGGTCTGAAGTTCATTTACAGGCAGCCGTGTAATGTGGTGATGCCTGACGGATATTCGGGATGCCGAAAGTTGATTATCTCGCTTTAACAGATTCCCGTATCAGCAGTCGAGATGCCCGGTTCGGCTGATGTCTCTGGGCTCAATGTGCAGTTCGGAGCTCTGGATTTTGCCTCAGAACCAGCATTACAGGAGCAGATCCAGCCAGAAAATGGTCCCAACAGCAGCGTCCCAGAAGTGGCACCAGCACCACATGCTCAGAACCTGCACCTGAGACCCCCCCTCAGGTAGGTGTGCTGGTGATTTGTGGGTTTGGCTGATGTGCGGTGTAGTTTATTGTCTTCAATGCAAAGTACTTCATTATTGAAGAATCTGTCCAGACACTCTGTTTGAGAAAGGGGAAGGGATAATAATCATTTAATATATAACGATAAGCCAAAAACATTATGACGATCCCCATATGATGCAAATAATGTTAACTATCTCGTTAAAATGTGTGTAAAGGTCTGGAGTGTATTAGATGGTAATTTAACATTTAGTACTCATACTCGGCAGGGGTACGTTTGTATATTGCTATGACAAGTCCTGTTGATCCAACACCCTGTCGACGGTTCATGGTTTTTCCCTTCTCAGACCTTCTCAGTAGGTACTCACCACAACCACCCGTGAGCACCCCACTAGCCTTGCTGTGTTGGAGATGCTCTCACCCAGTCATTTGTCCGTAATGATTTGGCTAGTTAATCTGATCTTTACCCCTGCCCATTTCTCCTGCATTCAACATGTTAACTATGAGTATCGAATGCTAACTTATTGTATAACATATCCCAGACCTTGAGCACCATTTTACGAGACAGTCAACGCCATTCACTTCACGTGATGGTGGGTACATTGTTTTGGCTCATTGGTGTATATTGTTAGTATAATTAGGCAGGTTAGTATCAGGCAGATACAGATTCTTGCTGTGTGTGTAGTTCTGTCTGTCTGCTCTCAGTGAGACTTAGGGCTCCACCCTCCCCATCACGATCATTGGCCCCAGTTATCACCAGCCCCTTGTGTCTCTGTCTGATCTTCCCTCTCCCACCCTGGGAAGCTCTGGACCCGTGTACTCTCCCCCCTTCACCCCTGGTTTTGAGGGGAGCTTGCCCCCCGATTCCTGCCCGGCCTTCCCCCACAGTCAGGACAACGACCCCTCTGTTGTCTCGGTGAGTCCTGTGTGGAATGACTGAAATAAGGGGGTGAGCTTTGTCATCTGTACTGCCTTTTCAAAGGTACAAATGACTCAAGGGAAATAGTATGCAATGGGGAAAATCTTTTTTTTTTTTTTTTTGTTTGATAGAATGGATGTCATGGTGCCAAGACGTCACCTGCAGCAGACTGTAAGTACACCATAAGAAAAGTGCTTGTATGGCTGATGCTCTTAACTGGTCAAGTTCACCTATGTATTTGCTAAATTGTGTCATATTTCAATTTCCTGGATTCTAGGGATTACATATGGTTTTGTGACTGCCGCAGATGCTTCAGTTGTTAAGACAATAACTCAAAAACTGTTTGATGGATCTTCTTCAGACCTTGCAGAGGCATGAGTGATGAAGAACAAGTGATTAAATTTTTAGATCGATCACCCCAACACTGAAGCAGCACCACATAGTAATAGCAAAACAAAGGCCAGTCTTGATATTTACTGTTAAGATAACTCGAAAAGCTCTTTTTCAATATATGCAGAGGCATTTTATGGGTGCCAAACTGAAACTGTTTAAATTTTGAGACAGATTGCCCCAAAACTGAATCAATGCCACTTAATGGCAGCAAAGGGAATGGTGAAAGCAGATGACATTAAATCTTGTAAATGTGATACGTGAAAAAGTATTTGATGGATCTTATTATTGCTTCAAAAGAAAAACTGCCCTTGGTTTCATTTTCCAACATATTGCCCCAAACAGGAAGCAGCGGTGCTGTGTAGTAGCAAAAAAAAGGAAATGGCAGCTATAGAAGAAACTTGGTCTTATGAACACAGAATCTCAAAAAGTATTGTACAGATCTTGTTAAAACTTTGCAAGCACATTGTAGGGCAACAAATCAGTTGAAAAGTTTTGAGAGAAGAAAAAGGGGTAGTTTAAGATATTTGGTTCCATTATGAAATTAACTCAAATAATATAGACAGATTTTTTTAAAACGTTGCAGACATGTTGTAGGAATGAAGACCGGGATTTGATCAAATCAAAATAAATTGCATCAAAATTAAGCAGTGCCATTTAGTGATAGCAAAGAGAAGGCCAGCTCAGACACTTGATTTTGTTTGCATGATAACTCAAAAATTATTTGCCGATTTTTTTCACAGCGAACAAGGACTGGTCATGAAAAGACATTTCTTATCCTCTTTATGAAAATGTTTTGTATTCCATAGACATGATATTGAGCAAAAGCAAGTGATTTTGTTTTGGCACAACTCATGGCAACACCATCAACCTTTAATCATTATCTACAAACATGCAGCTAAGTAACAGAGCTTCATTTTAGCAGTGATTATTCTGACATACAACAATTGTAGAAAGTAAATTAAGCAAAACGATTCACGTCAAAGTGATGACAAAAACAGGTTAGGCTACTCTGAGAGGCTTAATAGCACACATCCATGGCTAACCCTGCATTATGGTATGAGAATGTCAAATCTGAATGCCTTCTTTTAAGATATATTCACATTGCCGTTATGCTGTTATGATAAAGTTAAGTTCTGCTTTACAGTGCTGACAGATGACTGAATTTTCATTCATTCTTCCATGCAACAGATGCTTTCACTGTTTATTTGGACCTTCATTCTCTATGCATTGTCTTTCTTGTCTTTGTTTGCATTATTGTGTATGGTATTTATACTACGTATGTTTCGCACTACAAGTACTGCATATGTGTATATTGATTATTATTATTAAGTGCAGTATTAGGATTTAGATTACCATAATACCTCATTTCCACCACAGAATTAATTGAAGCTTTGTTTAAACTACTGCCAGGTATAGCAAAATAACACCAAGTTGGACTGGAACACAGTATTACAAAGATTTTAGCAAATGATGATCATAACCCCCCTTTCTAGTTGTTCCTGTTGTATCCACGTTGCCTTTTGATGTCTAATCTCCAAATGGCCCTGATTTAATAAACCCTGCATCCCCAGCTTCATGCTGCACATTCCCTCACATCACTGTGGCACTGTTTGTAGTTGGTTGACCATTATGATTAACTGGCATCCTCTGTGTTTCCTCCCAGCTCTGCCCAGCACTACCACCCCCAAAGCGGACTGTCCCTCTCAGGCCCCGTCCAGCGGTACAGCTGCCCCATTGGCGCCCACAGACAGCAGCGTGCTGCCCGTCCGGATACCTGAAGCACTGGCTGACCACAGCAGGTGGGCAGGGACACAGCATACTTGCACTGTTCTGTACGGACTGTCTCAGATGGGCTTTCGTTAGTACTGAATGCCTTTTGAGTAAGAACTCCCATTTGTGACTTATTCTTCTGTGATTTTTCTTTCCTTTTCTGTGTGTGAGTAGATATTTTATTTGACCCCTTAATTTTCAGTAGTGAAATGGATCATCTTTCTTTTCTTTAACATTTTCAATTGTCTGTAGTGGTTGCTGAACTTTGGAGCATGAACGGTATTTAACATGCCAGTGAGCAACACTGGCATTGGCAGATAAGCAGGACTGGTAGGTGACTGATGAACCACATTAACTTCTCCTCATCCTCCTCCTTTAGTGCCATGTTAAATGGAGGTTCTTCCAGCTGTGCCTCGTCTTCCTCTGTATCGGTGAGTGTTTTGTTACATGAAGGCCCTTAATGGTTCACATCAGTGTTCCATATGTACATATATGATACAGACTCTGAGATCTGGCACCTGACTGGTGCTGGAAATGGGATTTTGATGGTAAACGGATCAAAGCCTGTAAATGACAGAACAAATTTAAGGTCTATTTTGAGTGTTCTTCAGTATATGTACTGAGACACAGTACTTCCTATTGCAAATTCACATTTTTCCTTGTCATTGAGATTTAGTGATGGGAAACTGTTAGAAAAGAGCTGGAGAGTGGTGAAACACAACCATTATTTTGTTGTAGTTAATTTAATAATATTAAATTATTTAAAAAGTAAATTATTTTAGTAGAAACACACAATAGGTGTGTATGTTTTAAATGTACTTGTGCGTGAATGTTTGAGATGTTACTCTTTGAACCTCAAAATGTGTCATAGCTCCTCTCTCCTGTCCTGCCCCCTTAGAACTGCAGTGTGGACACCCCAAGCTGCCTGCCCCCCCTGTCAGGGTCAGACCCTGGGGCTGTCAGTGGTTGGGCCATGGGCTCAGGTGGCCTCGGCCTGATTGGAAACAGGGCAGCGGTTCCTTCAGTGTGTCGCACGGCACCACTGCCACCATCAAGTAAGACAGCGACTGCAAGAATGCCTTGCATGCCAAAAGCAACTCAATTTCAAGGGAAAATGCAGAACGGTTTTGTGTTGTGTTTGTGTGTATATACTTGTGGATACTTTCCTTCATTTGAGTCTTGGTGCTCGGTTGATGGAGAAGTCTTGACAGGGACTGGTTTGAAGCTACCAGCTGCTAAGTGCAGGGGAAACTATCTGCAGTACATTTTGTTGCACATTAAACATGAAGGAGCAGCATGACGTCTGTGCATTTCCCCCTTTAAATGAGCACTGCAGTAGATATTTTGCTGGTGTAATCAGTGGAGCTTCTATTTCTCCCACAGATAAAGCCCCCCCAAACCTCACGCAGGGGGTGCCGCCACTGCTCCCCAGTCAATACATCATAGGCCCGGGGGGGCTTCTTCCTGCATACCCGGTAAGAGGTCAACATGCGATGATGGTTTGTCAGTATCAATACCAGTGAAATGCCATGCAGAAATAGTCGGTACTGCAGAAAAATGGATACCATCATGGTACCACATTGACTTGGTACCGAAGTATTGGTTCTTGTGACATCCCTAATACTTAGGTTTGTGCTGTGTAGTGCCTTTACGTAACTCTGTGATAGTGACGTTCGATCTATGTTCCTCATGTCCCTAAGCAGATCTATGGCTATGAAGACCTCCATGTACTACAGTCCCGACTCCCCATGGTAAGGAAACCCACCATGCAGCCGGATGTTCTCTGTGTGCCACTTTGTGGGGCCACTTAAGCAATCCATGCTTTACCTGCTAGCTGTAGTAACTTGCTTAGGGTGAGCTTGTGTGTTTAAGTTGTTGAGTTTTGTTGCTGACTTAGTGACGGACAGGGATTGGTAAGCAATATGTGATTTGAAGTAAAAGTAACATGCCCATCTCTTCAGGATTACTATGGGATGGCTTTTCCAAACCCTGCTGTGCCGCTTGCGAGCAGAGAAGGAAATCTACCCAATAGCTCTTGTTCAGGTAATACCACCTGAAAACACTTGCTTGATTTTCTCCATTTGTGAAGGGACTTGTGCACTTCCTGTCTGCCATTATGCTTTTCCTTCTTCACTGTGACAGGCGAAGTAACAAAGATTGGGAGGGCTGACTCGCCAGCCCCGGCCTCCACCATGTCGACACCCCTCCCTCCCCAGCCGGCACCCCCTCCCCAGAGCCATCAGCAGCCTCACCACAGCTCCCAGCAGACCTTTCTCAACCCAACCCTACCCCCTGGTTACAGCTACCCCGGCCTACCCTACTACCCCAGTATGGCAGGGGTCCCCGGCACCTTCCAATACGGCCCCACCGTGTTTGCGCCTCCCACCTCGGCCAAGCAGCAGGGAGTGGGGCTCGGGGGGGGCTCCGGGCCTTTGCAGCAGCATTCGTATGGCTCAGGTGAGCACACCCCCCTATCACCACCTATAAGTTCTCTCTTTTTCGTAAAACACGTATCATGACTGAAAAAACAGACTGATTCCACAACTGACCTAGCAAAAACACTATTGGGAGCTTAACTTTTTTTTAAGGGCTGACATTTGGAGAAATCCTCCTGCTGGATGACACAAAGCTTGTTATTCTGTGATGGGCCCAGTCAGTTTTAAGGTTTACTTTCAGCTACACTGATAACAGTGTTTGCATACAGGATGGCTTACATTGCATTATATATATTGTACTGTTAAATGTGCAAAATGTGAATATTTATGTCTAATCATTTTTATCATGGTTCTAATCAGTCTGATTTTCCATGTTTTGGGTGGGGGGTGATGTAAAAAATGAACTTTTTGCTGTAATGCTTCTCCCCACCCCCAAGGGTTTGACAATCTGACGCAGGGCCCCCCAGGCATGGGGGAGTACAATAAAGGATACAATGGTCTCTCCCAGGCACAGGCAAAAAGTTCTGCTGCAGGTTCAGGAAAAGGTAAGACATGTTCACATTCATGCTATAGCTTCCTGACCCAGTGAAGACTACGAGTGGGAAATCTGTCTCTGACCTCACTGCACTGAGAACACAGAAGAGGACAGCAAGTTAGAACACTGCAGATTCTGCTTCCTCGGATGAGGGAAATGCCGCTTTTGCACCTTCTTCCTTTTCTCTGTTGCAGTCGTCTCTGTGACATCCAGCTCTGGTGCAGCAGACAGTAGTGCTTCAGTTTATAAGACCCAGGTGAGAGCTTCGGCAATCCAGCCATGGCATAGCGTTGATCGTCTCCTTATGTAGATCCTGACACCATCGTTTTTGAAACAGGTCTTTGATAAGCAGAGTTTACACACTGGGACAACGCCACCGTTCAGTCTGCCACCGGCACTGGGCAGTTCTGGGCCCCTGAATCCAGGGGGAGGCCCGGGTTATGCTCCAGCCCCTTTCCTCCACATCCTTCCAGCGCACCAGCAACCCCAGGGCCACCTGGTGCACCATTCTCTGCCACAGGACAGCCAGGTGGGCTTCCGAGCCTTTGCTTTGTGTCTTTTGGCACAACTCATGGCAAGATCACCAATTTTATGTACAAAATCTGCTAGTCACATGGTGCCCCCCAACCCCCAATGTTCAGCTATGAAGGTGGAACCCACACTCACTGACAGAACCTAAATTCCAATGTTTCAGGTTCTTTAGTTTCACAGTATTTAAAATGCTAGGGAATTCTTGTTATGCTAATAATAGGGTTTTCTTTTATTATTCCTTTATAAACAGAGCAGTCAACGTACCCAGTCCAACATATCACAGGCCACCAAGACTACCTATGGAAGCTCCCCTTACTGGGGCAACTGAGACATTGCAAGGGTAGGAACATAGCTACTGCCACCATTTTACCTCCAACCAGAGCGGCCGAGTATGAATGACCATTTTTTCTTGCTTCACAAATTACCACCCTTCTTCCATTGGTTTTAAAATATGCATTTATGTACTGCAAATAGGAGATGAAATGTGGTTCCTGTATTTTGTGCTGAAGGGTATTTTTATGAAGAACCAGCCCATGACAGGCATTGTGACTGGAAGGACAGACTGATTACACAACTAATCCAGCAGAAACACAACTGGGAGCTTCACTTTTTTCTAAGGACTGAAGTTAAGAGAAATATTGCTGGTGGATGACACACATCCTCTGTCATTGTTGCTCACCAATAAAAGCTGAGCTGTTCCTTGTCCCTAATTTTACAATTATTCAATGGCAATGTGCTAGGAACCACAAAATGTGTTCTTAGCTCTCACATCATGAACCCGCTTAACCCAGCTTGAAAGTTTAACTGTGATATTTACAGTGTATTGGGACCTGGAGTGATCCTCATCCTTAGCTGTCATATGAAAGTTGATCCATGGTTCAACCCCATGGGGACACTTTCACCTGTCCAGTCTTGCCCTCTGTAACAGGTGAATGGAAGCCTCACTACCACAACACAGAATTAGCATTTGAGGTTTCAGAGGTTTAAGGGCCTTACTCAAGGATCCAGTAGTGGAGATTACCAGCACAGGATCAGAACCAACAACCTTCTGATCTAACCCAGTAGACTACACACTGCCCCAGCCCAGTTCTTTAAGGGATCTTTTGGTGAAAGATTCAGTTACCTAGGCATTTTGCATTCTATAGCTAGAACTGCTGTGTGTGTGTGTGTGTGCGTATATATATATATATATATACACACATAAGAACTATACAAACGAGGAGGCAATTCGGCCCATCAAGCTCGCTTGGGGAGAACTTAACTAATATTCTAGGTGAGGTCTCACCAAGTATTGTATAATCTTCACATCACCTCCCTTGACTTAAACTCCACACACCTGAAGATATACCCCAACATCCTATTGGCCTTTTTTATTGCTTCC
>JAABNX020000130.1:26401714-26413516 GCA_015163995.2 Mormyrus lacerda
CCATCCGGGTACTTTCAGTGCACTGAATTTTAGCTTAGTTGCCAGTGTGAACGCACTACGCCCTAAAATCGCGCACTCAAAGTGCGCAAGTGCGCGATTTCGGACACAGCCTATGGCTCTGTGTGAAGCTCAGAACTTCCTATCTCCGCAACACTTCCCTAAACAGACGGAGTTGGTCTATGGCTCTGTGAGAAGATGGAACTCAGGACTTCCTGCCTCTCCAATATTTCCCCAAACAAACTGAAGGTGAGACAGATGGCTTGGTCTACTCTATATGAGACTGGAGCTCAGGACCTCCTGTCTTCTCAACACTACCACAAACAGCCGGAAGATGAGACAGGTGAGCTGGTCTATGGCTCTGTATGAAGATAGAGCTCAGGACATCTTTTCTCTCCAAAACTTCCCCAAACAAACTGAGGACGAGACCAGCGGGCTGGGCTATGGCTCTGTGTGAAACTGGGGATCAGGACATCCTGTCTCTCCAACATTTTCCCAGACTGAGGGCACTAAACATAGCTAGTCTATGGCTCTGTGTGAAGCTAAAGCCCAAGCAGCTGGAGGGTGAGACAGGCATCCATGAAATGTGTCTGAGGAATGCTTCAGCAACAATCTGGCACAAATACACTTCGAGAGTAAGAATGCACATCTCCACACAACATATCAAACAGGCACTGCACTGCAGCTACCGCTGCTACCGATTCTTACAGATATCATAGTTCTCCGTCTCTATGGAGTTGTGCTTTTTGTTGAACAGCAAGCATTTTGGATCATTTTTATTCACATGCTTATCCACAATACGGAATCATTTCAATCTTGAGCATTAGCCTGAGAAGAGGGAATTGCATGCACTCGCCTGAACTGTCACTAGAACATACGGAAGTTACGTTGCTAATGCGATGGTCAAGTGGCCATACAATCACAATAAAAAAAAAAAACAGTTCTGAACATAAGACTAGCAACACACCACGATAATATAGTGATTTGTAACAGAATGACACTATTATGCACATTCCAAAAGGACAAAACTACACATCAGAGAAACAATGCCACACACCAATACTCCACTGCAGTAATGCTACCACCAGATGGGTGAAGGGTGACAACAGAAACTGGCCAAGTCTTGGGAGCATTGAGTCGGTATGGGGTGGGTACCTTCATTTAGGGAGGGCAGGAAGCAGCTCCCCTGAACCCCAAAACAACTCCGCTGGGCCACGCCCACTTCGCCCTTCTCCGAGTCCTCTCTAAATATGATCTCCTGCAAAACTGTGAGACATTGGACAAGCATTTCCCCCTTTGTGGTGCACAGTGGACAGACAGACGACAAGCAATGCAGAACTGCCAGCGACATGGAAACTTAACCGTCAGGATATAGTGTACAGAACACGACTGATTACCATCAAGCTGCATCCCCAGAACAAGCAGAAGTCCTTAAAAAAGAGTTTTGTCAATATGGATTGAATGTCCAAATGGCTTTGAAATGTATGAGCTTCTATGGTCATATGGACTAAACTAGACTTAGTTGCTCTGCCAAGTATGGTAGACAAACAGCTAGATCTCAACTTCTCCCATGTCTCTTCTCTCTCTCTCCAGAACTAAACACCAAGTGTGGAGCTGTGCAATCCCTCTCACACATAATCATGAACAAATACAGTGACATTTCTTGTGCCGGATTTGCTATTGACTTTTTAGGTTCTGGAAATTTCTTTGAGTTATTTTGCAGACTCACACCGAGAATGCACTTGGAGTGTGATATACTCTAACAGGCAGCCGTGGGGTATTGAAACTCACCAGGATATGGGTGAATCCCATTGGTGAAAACAGCCTCAGCGGGAGGCTGTCCATTCGCCTGGGGTGGGGGTAACCCGGTGAAGCCATTGACACTGATGGGGGATGGTATGCTGGTCACTGCTGGGGGAGCAATGCCTGGAGGTGTACTGCCACCTTAACACAGGAAGAGCAAGGATGGGAGAAAGGGTAGGGGAAAACAAAACAAACAAACAAAGAAATAAACAAAAGGAGCATGTAAAACAAAAGGGAAGAAAATGGAGGGAGAAAGGGAGAAAAGAGAGGATAAGAACAAATGAGAAAGGGTGAAGTACCATAAAGAGAAATGCAGGGACTGAAGTAAAAGTGACTTTCTTGGTGCAGGCAGAGAGGGGGCACCTGAGGTGGGGGTCAGGGGTCCTGCAGGCAGCCCATTAATGGTGGCTATGTGCTGCATCTGGGCGGCAGCGAAAGCGGCCATGGGGCTCAGGTAGCCCCCCTGGCCCACCGATGCCATCAGCGCAGCCTGCTGCTGGACCTGCTACAAAAAGGGAGGGGGAGGGTGAGTTACGTCCATGGAAATGCCCCCGTCAGGGTATGAAGTTGCTTAGGCTGTCATGCCGTCACAGCAACAACAAGCCCTAAATACGGACACTCGTCTCGGCTGACAAACACAACTTCTGCGGTGATGAAAACCTCACAACTGTGGAATGGAAAAGAATTTTTAAAAACACAATCTGCACATACCAAACCTATATAGATGCATTATCAAGGGCCAGCAAAACTTATAGTCATGGCGCATAATCTGCTCTTTGATATGGGAAGACAGAAACGGAAAGTAGTAGAAAAAGTGTAAGAAAAATTGCATTTTAATGAATGATCTGATCATTATCATTATACCGTGTTTTGTTTATATTGAAAACACTTAAAAATTTTTCACCTCAGTGCAACAAACGGTGCCTTTTCCTGAAAATAAGTTTAGAGCTTATTCATCGTAGTAGAGCCAACCTGGGAGTGCAGGGAGAACAGTACTGTCTACCGTTCTGAATAAGTGTTTAGTGTGTAGTACTCAGCATCAAATGCAGCCTATATTTTTGGTAATATACAGATGCAGGAATAAGGGTTCACACATTAGCCTTGGTGAGCAGAAAGTGATGATGATGATGACGATGATGGTGACAGACTGGCTCAGAGGAGTAGGCTGAAGGGCAGCCCTGGCTCCTTCACTTACTGCCTGGGCGTAGGCACCGTAGGCCCCGAACTGCAGCGCCATAGGGCTGAAGATGCCCATCTGTCCTGCCATCTGTTGCATGCGCCGCAGGGTTCGCTCTTTGTCTGTGTCCGCGAACTTGA
Source organism: Mormyrus lacerda (assembly GCA_015163995.2). Lineage (NCBI taxonomy): Eukaryota > Metazoa > Chordata > Actinopteri > Osteoglossiformes > Mormyridae > Mormyrus > Mormyrus lacerda. The sequence continues at coordinate 26,404,832 of JAABNX020000130.1, forward strand.
CCACTAGACTGGAGGAGGCACCCTGGTGCAGAAACACGCATGTGAGCACGCAGAGTGCACACGGGACGCTGGTCACGACCGGCCGGGCCGCACCCATGCTATTCTCCATGGTGATACATCCCCCTGACCCACTGAGGGAAGCTGTTAACACGGCCAAGTTCGAATATAAATACTGGTCAAACAACCGCTACAGTTATTCAATGGGTATAATAGTAAGCAAACAAGATGAGAGCACCTCAGAGTGTGACTGTTACTATCTATACTCACCGGCATGGTCTGGCTGCCGTGTAGAGCGCCGATAGCTGCCTGAGCCTCAGCGTGAGAAGAGTATTTAACAAAGGCACAGCCTGAGGAGCACAGGGAGACAATGTGCACGGGATGTATGCATACTTATGCACATTAATACTTCTAAAGATGCATGCCAAGCATGTAAAATTTAAAAAAAAAAGAAATATTAAAAAGAACAAAATATTTCTAAAGAAAATAAAATAAAGATAACAATAGGGAATACCCTTGATAGAGAATATGGGAACTGGAGATGGCTGGCACTCGCTTACCTTTGCTGTTTCCATCAGGCCCCCTTAGAATGGTGCACTCCTCGATGTTCCCAAAGGACTCAAAAAGACGCCGCACATCATCCTCAGACTGCTGCTTATTGAGCATGCCCACAAAGAGTTTTCTGTCTTCTGGAACAAACAGCAGGGGGTCATTACCAAGAAATGAACTTGGGAACCAATCATGTAGGACTGAGGGGAATCCACTGAGGGATGTCCACCTTCAGTTCAGAGAACACTGCGTTCACTGCTATTATTATCAAAGATAAAAAAGATTTATGTGGTAAGAACTATGTATAATTTAATTTAAATGATTCGTTTAATCTGCGGTAACCTTGCCAGTTTTAGTGTTACATATTACAAACATTAACTTGAACCAGTTAATACTGCTTTCTAGTGATAATAATAATACTAATAGTAAACTAATACTAGTAATAACAATACTACAGCAATAATAAAAGTACTGTACCACTAGTTGTGAATAATATAAAATTTGCATTGCCTTTAAATAAGTTTATTCTTGTTCTGAAGCCAACAAATTAACCTGGAATCAAGGCAAATCATGTAGTTTTTCATTTGTCACCCTAAACAGCTCTGAACTCACTCTGTTTTAGGTTAATCTGAATGTTAGTTTTCATGAATATTGTGACACAGACATTTCAGTATTTTTGCAAGGATAATATGTCTATCAGAGATGTCAAACAGTTGTGAACATTTTTATGATATGCTTTCATTTGACATCTTGTTTAGGATTGAGTTTTCATTACAGTCTTCAAAAAGCATGAAACAACATGATTATATTTCTACGCTTTGATTATCAAAAACCGATATCTTTATGTTATGGTTTTTTCTGACAGATCACATTACCCGAACACCATGTTATTTGATTTGCACAGGTCCTGGCCAAACAATTATTATTGCTGTTTTTAGGAAATGAGCTACTACAAAATCCCTGTGTTAACACAGTTGTTTGGGCGTGACACGTTTTCCCTGATTTTAATTTTTAAACAAGGAAACGGGGAACTGGACCTCATTTGAATTTTAATCTCAACTGAATGTAATTGGATTCTATGGCAAAGCTCTGTCTGTGTTGCTCCTTTAAGTGATTACAAGAAAATGGAACAAGTTTCACCCAGTACTCGCTAGTAACCCTTTTGGTGCTGTGGATATAGATGTATTTCAGTATGTGTTGCACTTAAGCATATGGTCAGCACCTACCCTCAGCGATAAACAAAGGCATTAAACACACATCTGTCCTTGATATTGCCCAGAAGAGCAAGTAAATTGGGATGATCAGCCTTTGTGCTTGATATGTCCTCTCAGGCCCTCTGCTGCACCCCAGTGAGGGGGATGGGGTAGTGAGACGGATAGGGGCGGTGAGGATATTAATGAGGCTGGGTGCATGTTTAGGGCCTGCTGCCGCCACCACTGGCTCCTGACAGGACGTCCTTGCCTAGTCAACAAGACTAATCTCGGCAGCGGAATCACTAAATGTGTGACAATGAAATAAAAGCAGTCAGGGGCCATTTGAAAGCCCATTTTGAGTCATATAACAGAAATTAATTTGTTCAGTACTTTAAGATCTGAATGTTTTGATAAATGTAAAACATGCATTTCCATTTCGTGCCTGGTATGTCACGTGAAATTCCAGATAGGCAGCGCCAGCATGGCTTTGTAAAGGCTTTAGAGAAGATTCAAAGTACAACCAGCAGGAATGCTTTACCTCATACATGCACAATAAACAGTATATTATTCATTAATTTAGAAATGTACGGTTCTCTTTTCATGGGTAAGAAGGCCCATGATTATAGAGTTATGGCTATAACAGATCACTTTACAGTCATGTCTAATTAAGATGTTCAGATGCTTCAATTATGTAATGGCTGGGTGCCTTTTCTCTGAAGTTCCCTGAACTTTAGGATTAGTACATTCAATGAAAGTTTACAAGGGTACTGAGAGGCAAAATTGCTTTACCTACATATTACACTGTTATGGGTTTGTTCTTGTAATCAAAGGTTTTTGCTCCAAAGTTGTCAGTTAAATAGAGTTGGCAGGTGTATGTACAAGACATACAGACAGACAGACAGATAGATAGATAGATAGATAGATAGATAGATAGATAGATCGATAGATAGATACAGTAGATGGCCTATCAACTTGCGCATCATGGGTAAGTGCGTATTACCTGTCAGCTCTGAAATCACATATGACGTGCCAGTTATTTTAGCTACATGAATTATAGTAATTGAACGGCACTATTAACTTTAAGTATGGTAGAGCTAATTTTCTCTGCTACTATTTAGCTTTTTAGACATTTCTATGCAGCTGTTCATTTTGTTCTATGGATGAAAACTATCAAGGATTTCTTACCCCTCATATTTAAAAACAAGTTAGGAAATGCTCTGTACTTATTAGGGTGCTTATTTAGGTTGTTAGCGTCTTTAAAAAATATAAAACTATTATTTAAAAAAAATCAATCAATTAATGAATTAATTGATCTATTAATTAATAAATGTTGCACAATTATTAGACATTACACAGATAAAAAAAACCTCTAACAATTCTTTATGACTTGTGGAAGTCGATGAAAAAAACACGTTGTTTATCCTTTTAATGTGTTACACCACAGAATATATACGTATATTCCATCACCTACTGGTCAAAATTATTTGGATGCTCCTTGTGACCTAGGGTCAGCCGTAAATGTGAATGTTCGATACTTCCTGTATTTTATACAGAACTTTTGGAGATAAGATACATAATTAAATGGCTCAGATACGCTCATATCTAGCTTTTAAACGTGGGTTTTCTACCTGACCTTGACAATACAGACCGAGACTGCTAGGTGCCCTCTGATGGACTGGATTTCAGAACCTTGTGGCCTGCGCAGCCAGGGACGGGCTCCACATTCAGCATGACCCTGTACTGCATAAAAGCTATTGAAGATAGATGGATACTCTGTTGCCTACTGTATAATAATATTAGCTTTAGGGACTTGGAGGTAGTCATTGGGGAAGGTGTGCCCACTTTACCCTCTGCTGAAGGACCTGATTTTGTTACTTCACAAATGCACAACTCTGGAGTCACAGCAGTTCAGCTTTACTGCATAAGAATTTCTGGTATAAAGTTTATAAACAGTTTCGGATTCCTTATACTTCCTGGCTGAAGGTCAGAGGTGGTGTAACAACAGTGACTTTGATGATAGACACCAGGGAAATGTAGTCAAGGAAAAAAAACTGTTGATTAAAGGGTGTCCAGGCGAACTACTGCAGATTACTTTAGTGAAATACAAAGCTGTAAAAAGGCTGTACAATTGTACAATATAAAACTGTCCTCTGTACCAGCCTATAAAATAATGCAGTAGCATAATGCATGTCTGAAATAATCCAAAATTCAAAAAGCATCACAGGTTCAAAGACATGCTAGGCACATGAATTACAGCCTAACTCTGTTTTAATTCAAGCATTTCATATGGCCTTATGAGTTTTTTTCCCATATCAAGCATGACTCTGAAATGCAGCTCTACTTTAAATAAGCATAAAGGGCTTATTAAATGGATATTAGTCCAATAAATCTCCCATGATATAAAAGTGCTAATTTCCTTTTATTTCTGTTTATTATAAGATTGGAATAATCCTTCTTGCTGTCTTGCTATTACAACTGCTGTAATGGTTTTGTGTCACGCTGTTATGTATGTCTCATGTACATTTTATCCCTAAGCTGTCTTCCCAATCCTTTCAGCCCTTGGTATTAATGTGTGTGTTCACTTTTACTATTTCCATAGTTTTTCTAAAAATATTTGCATAAAAACTTGTCAGTTTTGGAAAGAGCTTTAAACTTGCTTTTCTTTGGGAAAAAAAAATCTCTCTATCTGTATATATGTCTGTCGAATTTCGTTTCAGTGGTAAATGCTATCATTTTGCAGTCCATTGGGATTTTGCCATGAATACATATACCTGCATTCTAGTATTCAGTGTATTCATTTTATTTCTGTTATTTTATTACTATTATTTGCAGAGATTTGAGTGATTAAGACATATCTTTATTTTATAATGTACTACTTGAATCATAAATTACAATGTGTTTTTTATATAAAAAAGAGATCTCTTTTGAACTATTCATTTCAAAATTTTTTTGCAGTCATTTGCACATATTTTTGATATTCACAAAGCCTTGGTCACACAGAAGGACAATGCAGCCAAAACTAATGTTCACAGCTTCATCTTGCATTATCTGGTCGATATAAAAACCTGTAGGTACAAAGTGATTCCAGCTCACCTTGAAATTCAATGTTCAATTTCTGCAAGTAATAAAGGCAGGGATTCTGGGAATCAGTGGACAGCCAGCAAGGACAGTCTCGCTTTATACTCAAACTATTCCTTTTTCAAGCTCCCCTGATGTCTTTCTATCTTCATTTTTTCACCACCCTATCCCTCCATCCTCATTTCTGGAAGTCATTCTCTCTTTTCCTCCCCTCTAAGTCTCCCTCTCTATTTACTCAGCCATCTGCAGTGGATTTAGGTATTTAGGTGCAGCAGTTCCATATTGCTGCCGACTCTGGAGTTGCCATTTGATGTCATCCCATTTTAAAAAATAAAATGCCGTGTCCAGTTCTGAACCAGTATGATGTCGTGTATTTTCTCTCACGTTTCGTATCACCACCCCGCTTGGCAAACGTTGTCGCTGGGGACTCCTCTGAAACACAGGGTCATGGGAAGGGGTGGGGGGGTTTGTTTCTGGGGAATCAAACAGTAGGGAATAACAAACAACAGACATGCAGAGCTGTTAGCTCACCCCCCCTTGTGGCTAGTGGGTCGGTTGTCTGACAGAACCTGATATGCCTCTGCCCTAACCTTCTGTTAGCTGCTGACCTGCTTACCTCCAGCATTATTTCTTGACCAACGTGAAGCTCTTTAGAAGGGGCCAGAAATGTTCTTTCAATATTTAAATTCCAATCAGTGATACTAACAATGGAAATAATGACTAATGCAGTGGGAGCTTAATGAACATTATAACACCAAGTTTTTAAATGATTTAAACTTCATTTATCATTTATGCAAAACTTACATGCACGCACAGGAAGGCTCAGTGTGCTAATTACTGTTTCTTAGACATACCAAAAACTGCTGTACTATTTATACCTGCTTATTGTTTCATGATACTAATTGCGATGATGCACACATTGTTATTCTTGAGGGCACCGACACGCACACCAGATGAGCCACCTGTCTTGTGTTATGTGTGTCAGAGGAATGACATCACCAGTGTGCTTGCTGCTCTCCTTCTCTTTGACTGGAGGATGGGCTGTTTGAATTTATGCCCCAACCGTTTTTGGTGTCTCAGACTCGGTGTGATGATTAGCTGGGGAAGTATGAGAGTCATCTTCCAAACAGGCTGAGGATGATCAGAACCCCTGCCCCCCCCGTCCCTTTGACCCATAATAGAGGTACTTATAGGCTCCAGAAGGATTTCTCAGTAAGGTATCCACTTCCTTTCTCTCTCACCACCTGCAAATCCTCTGGATTTTGCATAATTAAACTAGTATTAAACAAGCAATTCTCATAATTGGATTTGGAGAAAGTGTTTTTGTTCATGCAAAAACCATCCACGGAGCAGATGGAATTAATGGTGTGTTATACTCCAGGAATACTCCTCAATGGCTTCATTCAAAGAGAGGCTCTTGGTGTCTATAAATGTGCCTGTCTTCAGATGCTTGTCCCCCTGATTTAGGAGTATCGATGTATTCAAGGCTCCAATGACTGACCCAAGGTCATTCTGAGTATTCCTGTCCAAAACATTTGAAACTGAGCCTTAGGAAGTAGTAAGCCTGATTCTAGAGGATGGATGCATTTTTGGACTTAGGGTACCATCTTGCTGGAAGCTGTGTGGGAGGAATCCTTCTTCTTCACTGGGGATATAGCTTAGAGCAGGGGTGTCCAACTCCAGTCCTGGGGGGCCGGAGCCCTGCACATTTTTGGGTTTCCCCTCATTTAACACACCCGATTCAACTCCTTGTGCTAATTACCACACAGCTCTTTAGCTAAATCATTTATGGTGGAACAGGGAAAGAACTAAGCTACTTCAGGGCTCCGGCCCCCCAGGACTGGAGTTGGGCACCCCTGACTTAGAGAGACAAGATAATCCATGTCAGGGAGGACATTTTGACCTAGGAGAGGATTTGTAAACCTCCATTTCAATTAAAAGAACCTGGATTCAAGTTCTTGCTGTGTGCTGATGAGTCAGTCTCCCATAATCATGCGTGTGTCACTAATGTTAATGCGAAACAGTTGGATGAGTTTTTCAATTAAAAAAAACAAAGCAGTTCAAAGCACATGTAGAACTGAATTATTTATTCAAGCACAGGAGCCTTTCAGTTTTAAAGTAGTCTGTAAAATCTGAAATAGCTCATAATGTCCTCCTGACATGGATTATCTGGTCAGCCTACATATATATATATATAATGTACCTGTCCTTAGATAAGAAACAGGAAATGGGTGAATGGATGGATGGACGGATGAATGAATAGTGTGAGCACCATTTTAAGTCGACTGCATTTACATTACTAAGATGAATTATGGTAATACGAAATCCCTCAAAATATAAGCATTTATATGTTACCTGTTTTTTGTGATTTAAATATCATCTGGATTTAATTTCTGAAACCTGGACAATTTAAGATTTACACATTTTTTGTGTGTTTCTTTACATAATAGTTGGCAATTGGGAATTATAATTTTGTACTATATTCAGAAAAGGTGGTAGGATGAAGAAAGCATCAGTGCCTTGAGAGACAGCAATTCAGCAAGCACCACATACCAATTATTCCTAAAAAACACCACTCCCAGTTGGTAATTATTTATTTAGTCAATTGAATGCTTCTCCTATGCTGGCACTGGATCATCAAGAATGTGAATTGCATCATATTTAAATCATATATAATGCGCTTTTTAATCTGTGTCATTGTCAAGGGAACAGCATCAAGCATGTGCTGTAAATCCTTTACTTTGAAAGGCAGGGGAAAATGGGGGGAAGATGAGCGGGGCGACAGAAGGAGGGATTTGCTCCTCCTCCTCCCTGCCCCCACACAATGCCTGTGCCTCCCTCCAGGGGGGAATACATCCATCGGCGGCTCTCAGAAAGCAGCGAGCCGAAGGGCAGTGGAAGCGGGCCTCTCCCACCCCGGCTTCCATTTTCAGTACAGAGATGCTGTCCGTCCCTTAGGGCCATGCACAGTTACAAGGGAGCAGCAAAGCAGCCCAGGGAAGCCGTCACTGCTTACGCTCACTTGTGATTGGATGGTTTTTAAAGCAGTGGCGTCATTGCTAACATTGAAAAGCACGTCAGCCCCCGCACAGGCTCCGGATTAAAAGTAAAGCCCCATGAAAAGAAGGACAGCAACAGAGCACTGGCATGACTGTAACTGCAACAGTAATGTATTACGGGAGTAAAAGCGCAGCAAAAGAGCACTGGCATGACTGTAACTGCAACAGTAATGTATTACGGGAGTAAAAGCGGGAAACTACCTCCTCTGTTCTCACTGTCTGCCGGCTTCACCTGGATCGGTCTGTTCATCTGCACAGAGACAAAGAGACAGAGAGAAAAATCATCAATTTACTAATTTATTAGAATTATACCTTTTTTTACAGTCTATGGCAGTACTCATACACTGATGTGGAATAGTTGCAGAATTGCAAAATTGCAGAATAAGTTACTCAATGAAAACAAGGGCTGAGAGAGGAGAGCACAAAAGGAGTGTAAAAAGAGAGGACCCTTCAGCAGCAGGGCTAATACACACTTTGCATGTATATACAGATGTGGACGAGGGCACAGGCAGTGTCTGGGTGTGTTTGGGTATAGAGTCGTGCAGTAGCGTGCGTGTGTGTGTGTGTGTTTGGGTATAGAGTCATGCAGCAGCGTGCATATGTGTGTGTGTGTTTGGGTATAAGTCATGCAGCAGCGTGTGCGTGTGTGTTTTGGGTATAGAGTCATGCAGCAGCGTGCATATGTGTGTGTGTGTTTGGGTATAAGTCATGCAGCAGCGTGTGCGTGTGTGTTTTGGGTATAGAGTCATGCAGCAGCGTGCATATGTGTGTGTGTGTTTGGGTATAAGTCATGCAGCAGCGTGTGCGTG
>JAABNX020000130.1:26423499-26445863 GCA_015163995.2 Mormyrus lacerda
GTTTTTGTGGGGTGCGTCTGGGTAGATGTGTTTGTGTATGTGTTTTTGTGGGGTGTGTCTGGGTAGATGTGTTTGTGGTGAGCATATGTGTGTTTGTGTTGATGTGGAGTATGTGTTGGGACATTAGAAATGAGAAGCTCTGTGTCCTTAACTTTCTCTCCATACTCTCTGCAGCTCTCCTACCTGACTGTAATGATGTGAAAGCTGAGTGTAATTCTTGATTTCTCCTCGCACCAGGCATAAATTGATCTGGAGATCAGTTGTGGCATTGGTGCATTTGCCTGTATTTATCTAATGAACATGAAAACATGGTGAGGAGCTGTTATACGCCGAGCTACTAAAATGTTTTTCACTCTTCTGTCTTCTGCCTTTGATGAGCTAAGTGGTCTGCACTGATTGCATAAAAATTATTAGTTTTATATGACTTTGTACTTTTACCCCTGACTACTTCTTTCTCTGTACCTTTTTCCAAAGTAATCCTACAATTCTGGTGGAGTTTAGAAGTTACAAGAAAGAGCTGACTCAGAGAACGCATGGAGAGACATTCTGATAGGAGGAAAGGACACCAGGAAATCTCACACTGTTCCGAAAGAAGAAGAAATTAGGTGACAGAGTGCACACAAAGATATACGAACAAAGTAAAAGAAAAAAAACCCAGACACATATACATATTAGGTATATATATTGGTTCCTACAATGTAATACACACACACACACACACACACACAGGTTTGTAATAATATCTCTGTGGGGACTCTCCATTCATTTCTATGGAGAAACCTTTAATCCCAACCTGACGATCTTACCCCTACCCAAGTAACCAAAGTAACCATACATAATACAAGACTTTTGGCATTTTTACTTTTTCGGTCGCATTCACAGATCTTTTGTGGAGACCTGAAAAATGGTTAAAAAAAAAAAAAAAGACATTTGGTCCCCACAATGTAATATAAACCTAATCCACACACACACACACACACACACACACACACACACACACAGAAATACACATGACTACATGCATAACTGCACATAAACACAAATATGGACACATACACAAATACATGCAGAAATGCTCAGACACACACACATGCTCTCTGCTCTCATGTGCCTCCACTCCCCCAGTGCATACTGAGGGAGGAAAACCTCATAAATGTACTGCTCACGTTCATCACGTCTTATCAGACCCATCTCATTAAAAGCTTCTTCAGAAATCACCCTGTTGAATCACAACACAAAAATCACAAGTTTTCGCCACACAGATTGAACACTCAGAATCGATATACACCATGCCCTCTCACTGATACACTGCACTGATGCTGTAACAGCACGCAAAACGGTCACATGAAGGACAGAGAAAAGCAGTCAGATCTGAAAAATTGTCCCTGTTTGTTCCCCATTCTGCAGTCATTCTGCATAAGCTTTCTGCGTCCCAGGTCCCTTTGAAGACACAGCTTTTATGATGAGGGTAACCAAAGAAAAACAAAATGTGAGCGCAGAGACGTTTTGGTCATGACAAAGGCAGATCATTCACTGTACTGTACTAAAGCAGCCCCCAGCTTCACCAAATCCACGACCCATTACAGTCCATCTCCCTACCTCTATATATTAATGCAAACACTTATGCTGTCAACGATGGCTTTCAGAGGGGAAACAGGTTGGAGGTATCCTTAGGTAACGTTGTCAGCTGACACTCAGCAACAACTCCCCTTTACATGCACCGACACATACTGCTCAGTCATCTATGCCTTTATGTTCCTCATATTCAGTACATTTCATACCCTAATTAAATAGAGAGCGTAGTAGACGGAGGCAAGAAAGAAGTATATATTTTGCCTCATTTTGCTGCAGGGTTTCTATTAGGAGCTTAGCCTGAGAAAAAAAAAACAAGTCCATTAGCCAGTTCCTTTCAGTCTCACAGCTTGAAAACGGAGAGACTGATATGCTCCTATAACTCGGAGCTGAAACAGAGTGGGCAGGGTCATACATGGTGACCCAGGGCGACTGTGTCTCAGACATTCTCTGCCGCAACCTTCGCAACACTAACGATCAGAAAGCTCGGAAATTAAAAAACAAATTAAACGAGCGTGGTGGTGATATTAATATACTGCTCCAAAACCTGAAGTGTTCTAAGAAAGTTTTTTTCTTTTTTCCTTTTCTGATGGTGCCCTTCGAGCAAATGAGGCAATGTCCTTCCCCAGCACCCCGCGACACAAGTCCGCCATCTTTTCTTCCTCCCTAATTTACTCCCTTTAATTTGCGGACACTCACTGCAGACACAGGGAGAGCAGCCAAAGTTTGAAACGGAGCCTGTTGTGTTCTCCCGGCAGCACTTTCATTATTAATGGCAAGAAATCCACATAAAAGAACCGAAAATATCTTTAAATTGTCTCCACCAGTCAGAATAAAATGTTGCACAGAATCTCAGCAGTCTCTAAAAGTCAATCTGTTTTAAAGTTGAATCAACAACTGATATTAGCAAAATATGCACAAAATATATATTTTATTAAACTGAAAAATAGCACTATCTACCAGAACGCACACTCAAACTGCTTTGAAAAGTACTCCACAACAGTGTTCCTCGAACTGAATTAATCTGGAACTGAATAAAAATGCCAGGCAGGACCAGTTCACTGGAATGTGCTTTACAGATAAAGATGGGGAGGCCCCAGCACCTGACGCGGGCATCTGCTCCCCACACCACCTTCCTGGTACCTCCTGGGGGTGCAGGACCTTCTGTGTCAGAGCCAGACACTACAGTCAGAGTTCAGATGTTGGCTGGTTCATACTCATGTTGTGTGAAGCATTGCGGTGTGTTACAGAGTATGGCTACTACTTTTGTCATTCCCTTTCTTTAAATAAATGGCCATGTTAGCCATTTGTTGAATTTACTACATTGGGGGTTCCCAAGCTTTTGGTGTCCGTGGAATGGGTCATGTTGTACAAAAATTTTGTGGGCTGCTACGGGGGGAATCTTTGATTGCTTGCTAATTTAGTTAGTTTAACTGATTCCATTTCTTTTTTACATGTCATTAGCATGCGTCAACGTGAGGAGTCATAAAACCCTGGAATTATCTAATTTACACAAATTACAAAAAAAACCCCTCTGAAAACCCCCCAGGCTGGAATACTGGCCAGGGGCCGATGCCCTGGAAACGTTGAAACACCAAGTCTCTTCAGCCAGGAAAAGCTCTTTTCATCTTATGTCATGTTTTATTTGTTCTTGTTTTGCAGTCCATCTCATATCCATAGTGACTGCAACATTATAATACGAAATCCCATTAACATCGGCATCAGGCATTAATATCAGGCATATCCTGGGCAAATCAATTTACCTACATTTGAATAGGTACCAGTGTTTATTTTGATGGTATATCGTCTATTGACGAAAAAAGCAAGTAAATTTTCGTCATATTCTAGTCATCTGATGTTTTTTTAGTTTGGCCTAATTGTGATCTACAAAAAAGTATAGGATATTTAGTTGACCAAATCTACAACAGGTTTAGTCAGTCTAATACATAACTTTCACATTTCTTTGAATCGTAGCATCATTTGCTCAAAGTGTGTCCCAGAATACTCTACAGGGCAACAGCTGAGGAGACAGTAAGACAGAGGCAAAGCTGAAGTGTGTGGGACAAATTGGCACGGAACATAATAAAAATTGCAAAACGTTCCGAGTATTTGAATTAACAGCCTTACTAATTACAAGGTCAGTATACAGTATATCCTATTGCCAAAACCACAGGACACGAAGGCTGGGGAAATCCCGGACAGGACACCAGTCCATCACTGAGAAGTAATTAGAGAAGTTGAAGGCAACCCCCCCCCCTTTTAAACTAAAAATAGCTTTCATATAAAGCTTATCTTGAAAAATAATTAGTGTAGAAGACAACCACTGTGCAAGGTTATGTATTGCTGGCAGAGTTATAAAAGACGCTAGTACTAAAGATGATAGATGCCTTCATAAGATGTTTAGAATAGCTTGTTGTGACTGTACTAGAGCTCTCCAGTAAAAAATGTAACCCTCCTGCTTTTTAAAGCATATTACTATCCACATATTGTACATATTCTTCATTCCTGTCCACACATGGAGGTGGTACAGGCCATTATAATGGAAACGCCATTTAATGGAACTTTTTTCATTTGCTGCCATGATGCCCCAGCCTCTCCAATTTGCAATTAAATCATTCATTGTCTGATTAAAAATACTGCTTGCTGACAGAGATTGATCCACCCACCCCGGTACCTTGTATGGTATACCACTCGTAAATGTTTTTTTTATTTTATTTTTCCAGGATAACTTTTGATTCAAACAGATCATACATGGTACACATTTATTGAAAAAGGGGGATCAGTGGATGAATGGTTTGGGGACATGTTTAGAGAAAGGTTGATTGTTTCAGTAGTATGTATCTTTCTCTGGGTTTTCGGTTAAGTAGAATAACATTTTCTTAATCTCTTTAAATCACTAGGCTCCTCCTTTGGACATCCTTAGCAAACGTCAGTACAGCACACCTACAGCTGGCTCATTTACCTACAGGTGATTTGAAGGGATCAAATCACAGGCACAGAAAAAGTCCCTCCGGTGCCTCTGCTGGTTTTTCTGCAGTATCCCTGATACCCGAAGTGCCACTTAGAGAGTGAAACAAAAATCAATGGCTTAATGATCCAAAACCGGTAATAGAAAAAGAAAAACAAAATAATAAATAAAAGGTCTCTAGACAAATCTGGCTCCTTTCTGTGCCCCTCAGCGCTGCATATGTTGGCTTACATTGACACTGTGCCACAAAGCATAGTGATTTACTGATCAGCTATTTTACCCCAGTACATTATTACACGGAGCAGCACAGTGGTGCAGTGGTTAGTACTATTGCCTCACACCTCTGGGGCCAGGGCTGAAGTCTCTGCCAGTGTCCTGTGTGTGGAGTTTGCATGCTCCCCCTGTGTTGTCGTGGGCTTTCCTCTGGGGACTCTGGTTTCTCCCCACAGTCCAAAAACATACTGAGGTTAACTGGAGTTAACTGGGTCAGCTGGGTAACTCCATGTATGAGTGACTGGTGTGTGAGTGTCTTCAGCGATGGGTTGATTCCCATGCTGGGTTGTTCCCTGCCCTGTGCCCATAGTCTCTGGGATAGTCTCCGGACCCCCTGCAACCCTGAATAGGACAAGTGGTGGACATTTTTACCCCCCTCCCCCCCTTCAATAATTGAGAGTTTAGGTCCTCCTGGAGAGTATGGGACAGAGAAAGATGCAATTTACAGGACATTATAGGGGGCCACACAGGGAGCCAGGTCTTGTGACATAAATAATTTTGATTTATTAACTTGGATTACCACCAAATCAAAACTTTGACCCATCTACTCCACACAATTTACTGGTACTTATCACAGCTTGTCTAACTTGTCAGAGGCAGTTTTCTCACTCTGTTCCTGCCCAGTGGGAATCCGCCCTTGGAGTTGGGTGTGTAATTTGTGATTAGCAGATCCATCATAGTTCACTCTCAGTCTGCTCACTCTCAAAATCTGAAGAGAACACAAAGTATGGCTCTATGTCAACACACTGAAAAGGAGGGGTACTGACCAATCGAAGGCTGACACGGGGTACTATCCAATCATGGGGCAGTGCAACCTCATACAATCACCGACTGCCCTGCAATCGTAGGATTTCAGTTGAGATTAGTGTCCCAAGAGCACGTTGGAATTTTAAAGCATTTGTTGGGTAAAATTAAATTTGACTGACCCACCATAATTACACTGTGCTGGATTTGAACCGGAAGCAAAACACATACATTTCATTTCCATGAGAAATCACTGGCAATGGTAGCACGTGTTTTGTAGCTACAGTATACATTTTGTGAATAGATCCATCGAACGTGAATTTAAACAAACATTAAGTGAAGTGAAGAAAAGCCAACAAAACCTTTGTGAACTTTTCCAGTACCGTTTAGCCCTAAAAATAATTAATATTAATTGATTATATGTAACATATAATGTAAAATGATGCAGCTAAGTGACTGAGCTAACCTTCATTTTAGCCGAGCTTCTTCTGACATACAGGAATTATAGAAAGTAAGCTAAGAGAAATAATTTAAGTCAAAGTGATGACAAAGACAGACTAGGCTACTCCAAGAGGTCTAACATCGCTACAAACCTGAATGTCTTCTTTTAAAAGGCATTTTCATTGCAGTTGTGATGTGGTGATATTTAAGTTCTGCTTTGCAATACTGATGAATGTTGCTTTCACTCTTTGTTTGGACCCTACTCCTCTAGCCTATGCACCATCTTCCTTCTACAATATTCCCAAATAATTGATGCTTTTTAATACTCGAGCAATTGATTTTAACTGAGTAATTGTGACAGCTCTAGATATTTACAACTTTCTTTTATCCATGGTTCTTGGTGTAAATTATAGTCCAGCGTGCTTTGCAGCTACCAAAGTACAGAAATAGTGGCTTATGTCTAGAATGCTTCCAGGTTGCCATGGTTACTTGTCAACTGTAAGCTGCTCCTCATGGCAGCCGGGAATTCATGGTTGTTGGGCATGGCTATTCTTACATACACTGTAACAGCAACAGGCAGCTTCAACCTAAGAAAGAGCAGGCAGACTGAAGGCCATTTCACACCGAATGCTACATGCAAGAGTGACACATATTTGTGAAATATTCGTATAAAAAAATTGTCAGAACAAAAACTTTCACACAAAACATGGTGCAAAATTATCACAACTGATTGAGAAAAGTTTGCATACTGAAAGAGACTGTCAAACAGCCGACACACACTAGCATGAGTGACAACATGTATTTGTCATCAATTGTTGCTGTTTTAATATTTATTTTATTTTTCTTGAAGTATCACTAAATCTGCTTTGTCAATCTACCCAAATAGAGAAAACAGAGCTTATCGATAACTTTAAACTTTTTTATTGGAAATTGATTGGGTCTAGTCAAGCAACAATAAAAATGTCAATAATTAGCCACACAGTTTAATATAATCCAAGAGGCATATTACAAAACCTTAAAAATTTAGGGAAAATGCAGCACAAACACCAGCAACCAAATAGCAAACAGCGTAACATGCCTCTTGTCATAAAATAAGTCAGGCTAGTAGGGATGTGCAGCAATGCTTTCATTTTGAGAATCAGTTCTATTCAAATGTTAAAACATTTTATACCTTGTTATTTAAATGTTTATGTTATAATATTATAAAATACATACCAACTTTGGATCAAATCAAAATCAGAATCAAAAACAAAATCAATGGTATTACCCATCACTACAGACTAGTGCTGTAAACCAAATGCAAGTTGCAAAAACTGACATTCTATTCATTGTTCACTTTTTAACACATTGGAAAACTGCAGAAATTAAACTGTCTCTGAATAAAAAAGTGTCTATTTGCACCCGGGTGAAAATAACCGCATGGCATTTATTTGGCTATTTATATCCAGCCTCCACCAGATCAACAAAAAATGCAAACAAGGAAGCATGCTTGCCTTTAATGACCAAAGGCGCAAAACTGGGATACAAAAATAAAAGGTAAAGTACATTAAGCACAAAATGCACGTTTGTTCTAGCAATAGTTAGAGGCATGCAGTAATCTTGCTAAGTAGCACTAGCTAAAGGGCTCAAAATCGAGGGAAGGAATTTTAGATTTCCGGAGTGGGGTGGCATTCCAAAAAAACTGCAGACATGGAATTTTTAGTGAAATAGCACTGTTGGCTACTAACAGCTAGGTGCAAATAGCAGCTGCATGCTATATTCACCCAGGTGCAAACAGCCACATTAGCTATCCACCCCAGGTGCAAATAGCACATAAAAATGACAGATTACAACAATACAGATATGTCAGACTCGGTATGACAGCCTTCAATGACATACACCTGTTCATTTTTCTCACGTGAAAAAAACAGACTAAGTGTGAATAGGCCTTTAGTTCCTGTGTCTATGAATATGTAAAGGGTGGGGGCGGGGGGTGACTAAGATATGATGGAAAACTCGGACATGCTCATTCAGATGTCCTGCCTGTTTAGACACCCCGGGGGAGAGCTGACTTGCACTCCATTAATTGGACAACTATTCAATTCCCATTGAAGCCCTGAACGTTACCCCCTGCAACCATGCCATTTCCTTAATTTTAATGCTCCAGAGCAGATTACATTATCTTGTACTCTGAAACACTGCGGCAGCACAGGGGTGCCCAATATCGCTTAAATGCCAAATTCCTGCAGGTTTTGAGGAGTACTTTTTTAGCTGAACCACCAGATAAGGTATTACTTGAACTTACTTTCCTGGTAACTACTTCTAAAACCCAGTGAAGGACTGAGGCTGAATTAAATCTTACACATCCTCTCACCGTTATTGGCCAAGGTTGGGTGCCTCTGTCTTGACAACACTAACCAATGTCTGTGGGCCTATACTTATTACGACCTTTTTTCATTGGTCAAGGAGACGTTTCTTTCCCCTGCTCTGACAGTTTACAAATGTTTAATGCTATAACCATTTACAATAAAAATAAGCTAACTTCTTTTATTCCAGATACAAACTGTTATTCTATTTTTATTTACAAATAGCCGTTTGTTTTTAAAGTGGTACCCAAATTCTTCTGTCACATACAATGATGACAGCTAGACTTTAAGGTTACAAGGGGCACAGGATTTCCAAATTAAAATATGACACCTGCAAAAAATGTTGTGTGCTTAAGGCTCTAATTAGGCTAGATGCCAGGTATATAATTTATATTGTGCACTTAACTAAAACAAACAGGCTTGTGGGAGATGAAGGAGCTAATTCAGTCAAATCAACTCTAAACACTTTCAGCTTCCTCCCAGCTCAATCAACACCCAGGTTACTCACTGATAAAATAGGCACAGCGTGAAAAATAGAACACACTGTACAAACAAATAAATCAGCAAAGGATGCCATCTCAAAGGGGATTACGCGAAAACTGAACACACAGATACCAGGGGACCAAGCAGCAGGAATAGCACCATGCTACCAAATATGAATCCTCTGCCCAAGGGACTGCTGGGTAATGCCATTAAGGCCATTTGTGGTTGCTGTCATCTGCCTTTAATGCAACTTATCTCTAGGGGTGCATACGTGATACTTATTTCTCTTCTGTGTGGAAAAACAACAAAGCATTCTGCCATTGTTTGCATTTAACCTTGTGTAACCCTTCTGCTATCATTATCTTGTGGTTCTAAAAACCTTTTAATCCTATGAGCAGTGCTAGCCCGGGCTAAATGTGTGGCAAAAGTGTATGGAAATTGCGGTGCACTGGTGTTAAGTGGGATGAATTTTGATCCTCGGCGGGGGTTTCTCAAAGGACATAGCAAAACGGGGATTTCCTTTTGTAAGATCAATCGCCTAGAAGCACTTTTAATCTCTAATGTTCAATCAGCAACCAGGTAACATACCAGTGAACTCATTTGGAGCGTGACCAAGCAGCAAGCCCTTCTTCATGTGCAAGTCAGAGCATACCAATGGAACAATTATGATAGCGCCCAACGCTGGCTTGTCATTCTGCTGTATGCTTGGTTGTAGTTGATTGTGTGTGTGGTTAGGCTGAGGCCCACACACACCTAAGAGGGCAGCCTGAATGGAGACATTTCTTCTTGGTGTTAATAGAGGGCATTCTTGCCAATTTCCTCACAGCGTGATGGACATCGTCATGGAGCAATTTTAATCAAAATCAAGAGTAAAACTACAAACCGTGCTTTTGGAAATGTCAGCATTGTACTCCCTAAACAGCTCCGTCACTTGCTCCACCCATCTAAGCCACACTCATCCCACGCTCACCAACATGTACAATTTCAAGAAGTACTGGATGGATGTCACCAGGAAATGTAAAAGCTAGTAAATGTGATTTTATCTGGAAGCTCAGTCCTAGTTGTGACATGTAGGTCTGAATCTACATTTGATCATTTATTGCACATTCCACTTATAAGACTTTCCCTGGCAATTAGGCGGTTACTTATAGTACTTTGCAAATGTTTAAATTCCCGCGTCTGAAAATGTTATAAAGCATTTTTTATTAAAAAAGTTATAAAATTTATATGATTCTATATTTATATTTACTTATTTCTGTTTTGCACAATGACCAGCATTTTCTGTGACATAACAGTAAGAACAGACACACTATAGTATGCTGTTTCTCCTACCCAAGATGGACATTTAACTAATTTACATTTAATTGCCCTTTAATCCAAAAAGTCTTGCAGTAGAGAGAATGGCTACAATTTATGAGTGTGCCCTGGCATTTGGACGCATAAGGTCCACATGATTATCACAATGCTGAGCTATAGGAGAACTTGTGGTGCATTCATTTAACATGCCCATGAATTACTAAATCAAGGTCATGGTCATGGGGTCAGAAAATATGAGACAGATTGCATACTATATTAGTTCAAAATGGGACACAGCGTTTTATTGTATGAGGTGATTGTGCAATGTACTGGATGGGTGCAAAAAAATAAGAATGTTATTTACAGTATATATAAGGACTTAGCTGAAATCAACAAGAACACAATTTACAAATCTAAGTATTTTTAAAATTTACCAAATACTGAGGTACTGAAAAATGTTATTACATAACATTCAAAAAATCATCTTGCACGCTACCGTTTTAGAGCCACTGAACCTGCACAATGTTTGCAAAGTTTACAAAAAGATTCATGAAATTAATCCAAAAACTAAACTATATATAAAAACTGAGCCAATGAGGATGAGATTTATACCAAAATGAGCCAATGAAGATGACAGAGATACTGAGCTGAGCCAATGAAGAAGAAACAGACAGAGTACGAAGACTAACAAAATGCTGCACTGCCAAATATTCTACAATGAAAGTTCCGGTGCATAAGCAGAACAAAGTTCCGGTAAATAGGCAGAACAAGACAAACGCTCTAAGATAAGAAAAATTATAAAAGGAAACAAACACCCTCAAAACAAATGTGGAATCTTCTCTTGTATCTCTTTGATTTTGCACACTCCTTCATTAGCTGGACAGATAGCGCAAACTGTACCTCCTGCCCACTCCTGTGCCTTTCACTGCCTCCCAAATGAGCCATAACAAGACACAAGAGAAGAGGGGATCACATGAATGCTAAAAAGCGGAACCCTAAGCACTGCTTGGCAAAAGGGAGACAAGTACCTCCTTTACATTTGTGCTCCATGTTCATCCACTGGCCTCAATCTACCCAAGGGAATCCCCAGCTGACAAAGCCGCTATGTTCCTTGAGTTGGCACCTTTTCCTCACTTACATGTAATTGTCAAAGTGGGTGCAGCAGTAAATACCCTTTAGCAAATGTTCTTCGTAGGCCTATTTGCAGGTATAACCATGTGCATCATCTTTATTTTGCTTCAGAATGTCCCTGCTGACATTTGTAGGTAGACAGGTTAAGGCTGTGGCGGTGAAGGAATTTCCCCTGCAGTGATTTACGGTGGCTCGATACCACAATATGCGCTATAATAACCATTTTTTGTGTGTCGGTTTTTGGCAAATTACTTAATTTATCTTGATTTAGTGCTAAATAAATAAGTTTTATGGCTAGGCTATTATTAGGTATATTGTTGCTTTCTAAATATGAGCGTTTTAGGGCGGTTTGTTTTGTGGTTCTGCAAGTAAAAAAATCATACAGCATTGTTATTTCAAAATAATAAAAAACCAAAAATTATTAAATTAAAAATCCGGGCTGCCTTGCACTCACAGGGGAGTCGGATGGTGTGGACTTTACCCTAGAGTTCCGGACAATTGCTGCAGGGCTGGACTGGCCACCAAAGTGCCTGAAGGTCCTAAACAGATGAGCGCTAAACCTGGACCTGCAGGTAGCACTGGCTTGTCGTAGTGAAGCCAGGACCTTCACCAAATACGTGCAGCTGTCGATCACCCTCGACAATATCATCTGGGACCGGTGCAAACCCCCTGGACTGAAGTTCCCTGATTTCTACTGCACTTCCCCTGCCAAACCAATACTGGAACTTTGCATATGTGTTCAGCAAGCAATAAAAAAAGTCAACAAAAGACGGGAAAAAACGTGCAGTGTTAAAACAAAACACCTGGTTGGATATCTCACAGCTAATTAGATTAATTGGCAGAAGGGCCTAACCTCATGGTAAAAAAAAGAAAAAATTACGAACATTGCAATTGTGGTGGTTGCTTGCTGCCCCCAGCAGTTGCTTTGCATATTGTGGTATTGCAATATTGTGGTTATCAATACTGCCCTAATACAGGGGACAACTACCAAGCTGACAGAGGCAATGTAAACCTAAGTAAATAAATGAGCTAGACTCCTTGACTAACAGAGCCGAGGTATGATCTCCTGTAAGTGTACGAGCCCCCGAGTGCTCTGGATATCCCCCCCCCCCCCCAAGTTCCTGCACACCTGCACTAATGATAAAATTAATTACAGAGTGGTCAGTCCATGGAAGGGTGCTGCTGCAGCTTAGACAGAGCCGACCCTGAGGAGATAGGAGCACAGTTAATTAACCGGTCCTCAGAGGAGGCTGGGTAGTAATAATGCTGGGAGACTGGTGAGAGGGAAAAGGGGGTGATGAGAGTCGAGATCAGAGAATGAGGTAAAAGAATAGTACCGAATTTGTACTTTCTGAACCTGAACTTTCCACCTATAGTAATTGAGAGAATATATACACACATACAGTATATACAAACACTGTCACATGTATGCAGCAGAGCAGTAAGAGAATATATATGGAGTACATATAGGTATAGTGTGTATAGGTATAGTTGTATTTAGGGACAGTTTACAATCAATTTAATTCATTTTCTTCATAAAATTTAAAATCCATGCTCTTAAACCACCAAATGTTTTTGGTACTTTAAATATTCCTAACAACACAAATTTCTCCCCATAAGAGAGCCATGAAGACAGCAGTCCGTCATTTCTTATAATCAGTAGTAGGTGCATAAGGTAATTAAGCCACAAAAATAAAAATGTGCAATTCAAATAAAATACTAAAAATTGAATTTCCTCCACTAAAATCACCATTCCACTCAACAACCAATTAGCAGACTGGAGATGAGCACTACTTCTGCATATGGTTTGGAGCTCTTTGTATATGTATTTCAGTATGTGCGGTACTACTTATATTTACGGACTATAGAAACACAAACACTCCTATCATTCAGTGGGAAATGGAGAAAATGTTTGCAAACCTACATTGTCTTTATATTTCATCTGGACCTCTCTGGTCCAAATTAATTTAAAAAATTTAGAATTCCTTCTTGTTATAAAAGCATGTTCCATATTTTGGCAAATTAGATTGCATAGGCAACTGCCATTTGTGCGTGTTTAAAGTGGTTTGGTAGTGTTTTTAGGCTTTAAAAGTTTCATTCCGTTTAATAGGATTCATGAAGTGAATGATATATTTACTTGTACAACAGTTTATATATATACACGTTCATTTATGCTCAAAAAAACACATGAGCCACAGAAGTTTGCCTCTTGACTCCTAAAGTCTAGTTCATGCATTATGCTTTCCGCGTGCGCTTTCGTGCACTTCTGGTCTGGAGACGGACATCTGCGCAGCAGCTTGTGTTCATACTGCAGATGCAGATTGGCAGCAGTTGGAGCATTCATACTGCAATGATTTCCTCCAGACCAGCAGAGGGCAGATGTCATCTCCTAGATCTGAATAAAGCTTACACAAAGGCAGGATGAGATAATTTCATACAATTTCAATTAATGCTTAAATCAGACTTAACTGAACATATCTGCTTCATTTAGGTTTACACTTATTAGTCGATTAATTCTATGCTTTGCACTTTAAACGGACATAGTACAGTTATTATTAGTAATGGAAACTATTGCAAGGGATCGTAAAATATTGCGAGAGAACATAAAACTATTAAAAAAAATATTTTCTCACCATGACCTCTTATGGTCTCCGTAGTAATAAATCATTAATCTTGAACAGATACAGAGGAGAAAAGGTTTTCAGAGCTATTGATGTTTATTGTTTTGAGCTGAACAAACTGAAAGGGCAAGGTTTACATACATGCCACCTACTGGGTATACCTAGTCAATTAACTTGCACATGTGCAGTAGACGCACAAAGGTTTCTGCTAGACATAAAAATGTGGCCTACAGACGTACCGATCGCAACCGTCCGCAGCCAACCACTGATGACGAAATTTACGTCACGTCCCCTTGTCTGCAACTGAAAGCGCACGCAGAAAACTTAAGTATGAATCAGCCTTAAGGAGAAGTATCACATTGAGTGACCTCAGTGTGCAGCAACCCTAACGCCTATGAGTACAATAAATGTGATTCAGCTCCCAACTGAGAACAGGCCTAGCTGGAAATGCCACAGCACAGCGAACTAATTAACGTGATTTACTGTTGTGAATAATAAACTAACCTAATAACACATAATTATGCTTCTGTAAAGCGTTGCAATATTGGAACAAACGTCTATTTGTTAATTAAATGCAATTAGTATACTGCAGTTACCATCAGGTTAATAACACACTATCAATAATTTATTACCTTATTGCAAGTTATGAGGCAGTAAGGGATGAATTCCAGAAGCCCTGATGCGGGGCACAAAAGCCGCTGTTTGCTCCAGATCCCTAGCTGGTTCTCATATCCTCTGTTGATCGGACCTAATCACATTTTCTTCTCCAAAGGCAGAATTAAAAATGGGAAATAAGGAGGTGATTCACCAGTACCAACGGAGCTTGAAAATCCAATGCACTCTTTTTATCCATACATGTAATTCAAGGTAAAGACCAACACAAGTATCCACCTCCTGTATTTACAGAAATGCTATTGACAAACTAGGAACTGAATTTTCACTTTAGAAGCACAGACAATAGCGAGCACTGAAATGGGTACCTTCAAACGGCAGCATGTGTCAGTATCCCTGCACCAAGGGTGATTTTACAATTACGATTTTACGATTATTTACAATTGTTAAACTATAAAAAAATACCTGAAAACATAAACCAGTGTAATTGTTTAATGTGAAGTTGGATGCCATAAATTGCTCAGATAAATGTGAACATGCATTTGATATATGGCGTATCCTTGTCTCCAGTTAGAACAGAATAAGATAGCGACGGATGTCTACTGCTAAGCACTGAACATTATTTTGTCTTTGGACCATCCTTGCCACAAAAATAAATATCCTGGTATCACTATTAAAGTATTTACAGCTGTGGTTTGTTTAATTGTGTTATTTTTGTTCTATAACATGTTGCTTAAAGCATCGAAAAATGTGCTTTGTTATTAAGTATTTTTATTGGATGGTATAATTTTAAGTTTGAAAGACTGACACCCAGTGCACAGGAATATTTTTTCCTTATGGTACTTCATAAAAAACACGTTCCATCATGTTTTTCAGTATGAAATAATCAACAAGGACAAGGCCCACTTATAAGCATTTTTGTGTCAGATACTTGTTACAATCTTGAATAAAAAGCAGGTCACAAATCATGCTTTGGCTGCCAGAAGTATTTTGGTGATGCGGCAACCTTGGTTATGGAGTTTAGAAAGAATAAATATATCCTAGCTGGGGCCGTGAAGATTTCCACAGAGTACGGACCCAAAAATATTTAGACTATAAATGCCATTACAACTTATAATTATAAGTTTAGCAGTACAAACGTACCCTTCCATACACATACCTACAAACACAAAAGCGTACATGCTCACGGCTGCACACAGATGCAGATTATCAGTATGCGCACATACCTGTGTCCTACATATGGGTCTTTTGTTAATCTTTTAGCCTAGAGATTCAGCACCTATGCCCAAGAATGGAAATCAGTCACACTCAAGGAAAGATAGGCCCAGAAAATCAGTAGCATCAAATAAATGAGATGGATCTGTGTTTTTATTCAGGTAATCATCACATTTCAGCCAGCTGATAGATAATATATATATATTATTAATCATTTGCACTTCCCTGTTAAGATTCATCTAATTTCCAGGTTAGTTTAATAGCATGTATGTACACTCTTCAATGTTGCATCAAATTTTCAGCAAGGAATTATTGTGCATTTGTTTATATTTTCATACTTTAAGCCTTTCAAATGTTTAGTGCTAATTTTGTGGTGTTAATGAATTAGACCATGTCTCCCAAGCCCGTCAAATATTAACTTTTCTATTTGTCCAAACAGAGTTACATGTGCCCACTTATGCACATTATAAAAGGTGCCTAAAGGGTGCCGTAGAAAGTGCCGTCAATGGCCATGCCAGCAGTTTCTCTAGGGACGGGCTCACCTTGGGATCTAACAGGGCAGACATTAATTAGCAGTCTGCCCTTTGGAGACTCACCTAGGTCGTTATTAATGGTTAAACCGGCTACACCAACAGTTTGTTAAATGCAACCTCTGGGGGAATAGCAAGCGTTTGTGATGAGGCACAGAGGCTCGGCCTCCTTCAGTGGGACAGGCCAGCCAGCAGAAAACCTGGCAACAAAGGCTATGAAAGAATCAATCAATGCCAAACATTTAAAGTACCTTTGAAGTCACTGAACAAAGTATTCCAATGTGTTCCTCTGAACTCAGGATAAAGTCAAATAAACAGGGGGCATTCGTGCATAAAACAACACTGAAAAGAAGAAGAAAGGGCTGATATGCGGCTTTCAGCTAATAGATGTAATAATCACAATAATAAAAATGGCTGGTAGACGACCCAGCCATTTGTTCCAAGAATAATAATTTACTGCAGTGAAAGTTAATTGCAGGACAGCATATCCGAAATCTGGGACTAATAAAAGCCCAGAGCGCACGATTAGCGAATCACCATGGCTCATCTCTGCCTCTTCCTTATGTTTACTTTCAGCTTCCAAAGGCAACACTTCCATTTGAACTAGAACCTTTGTTTTGTGTGATGACCATTATGCTTTCAATAGATGCTCAACAAAGTGTTTTTGATGTCCTTTATAAGCATAACAACATGACTAATTACCCACATTAAACTGCCATATTACTATCAAAATGGTCTTTTCTGACTGGGTGAAATAATTTGGTGCCTTGTGGAAGGTCAGTATCAAAAATGTTGTATACAACATGCAGCAATGAATGAAGTGTACTATGAACCATGCATACTGTATCATTCTATGTACTAAGGAGCATTGTGCTTTATATTAATATACACATTGTGTACAGTCTTCTACTTACTGTGCGCTGTGTGCTGTCTGGTATATACTAGGTGTGCTGGGTGCTGTACTTCCGGAGCTGAGCCTGTTATTTTCACTAATATTTTCATTATCAAAAATCCACTTCTGTCAGAAAGACTGACACTGGCTCTACTGCAGGTTTTCCTTGTTCCCACATCCTTGGGCCAATTCACCTGCCAACCTGCTGTTACTGGGCTGCTCGTGTGTGCAGGTTCATGCGGTCTCATGTGAGGAAGATGCGGAGGATACCAGGTTATGTGTATCTCTGAGGAACTCCTGTACTTATTGGGAACTTGCAAAGAATTTGCACTCTGGCCTTCCGGCCCAGTTTTGCAGTGACTGGTAGTGCAAACATCTGGAGGCTTTAACCTCACAGTACTGAATGCATGTGGAACACTATGCTCCCGTTCATTTTCTCTGATTAGCCACCACAGCACACCCCCCCACTCACACACAACCTTTAAATGGGAATAAATTACATATTCATTTAGCTGGGAAGGGGATCCAAAATCAATCGATCAATAGCCAACCTATTTGCCCCCGTTCAATGTAGTAGAAGATGTTTTTAGAAATATTCTGCATGGTCAATACAGCTGTAAAGATGCATGCATGCACTTTTCAGAAAAAAATATGACATAGGAACACCCAAGGGAAAAATGGAGGAAGAAAAAAAAGGAGGGAAAGAGGGAAGGTACAGCTGAGGAGATGGAGAGAGAGTGCAGAACAGCAGGGCTTGTTTAATTTATCAAAAGCGGCTTCACAGAAAGTTGTAGTGTTAAACTTTAATGGCGAGAGCCCTAAAGTCCTGATATAACAAGATGAAGAAGAAAAGGGAAAATTCAGAGAGTGAACTTTGTATGTCTGTGTGCAGGGGTGTGTGTGTGGGGGGGGGCACATTCAGCAGCCCAGGATCTGGCTCTCAGCTCCCACTACAGGGAGCCTCAGAGTGAAAGCTGCGCCACACGCTCAGACAGACAGATGGGTGCGAGACGACAGGAAGCCTCAGGACACCTCGACTGTGGCGTGTGTGTGCAGGTCTGCAAATCTACATATGAAGGCAAAACATAAACATGGTTTCTGCTTCGAAAAGTTTATGACAGACCCTTTTAATCTATATAAAAATGCCTTTTTTGTGCATTACTGAGAGAGTGAATATACAGTAGTGGTGTATACTACCATTCAAACTATGCATCTGCATGGGGCTCTGAGGTTTGGGTCCCCAGATTAAACTTTTTAGTGGGGCCCCAGGACAACAAACCTGTCCCTGTGTCTATATCTGTGTTTATGCTTGCATGACCTTATGGGGTTTTGTGTGTGTGTGTGTGTGTGTATGTATGTATGTATGTACATATATGTGGGCATGCGTGTGAGCTCTACGATTCCCTGATTACATCTGTGATAAATTAAAACTTTAAGTTTGGAAACAGACAATCCAAAAACAGTAAGTTTAAATGTTTAAATCTCCGTACAGAGCTGTTACTGTACCCTCGAGAAATTTTAGTAAAAATTCACCAGTAAACACTCAGCTGTTAGAGAAGGTGAGAGGTTAAAATGATAAGCTACATGGGATGTAATTTGTTGGCAAGGAAAATAAATAATGTGGTATAATGACAGAGCAGCCACGATAAAAAAATGATGAAAAGTGCTTCCAGGAGAGGTTAACCAAGCCCCCTAAGATCAGACAGCTAGCTATGGGCTATTTTTCAAAAGGCCTCACTCCTGCCTGAAGGGCCCTACAGCCAACAGAGTGTGGCCTTCTGGGAAATGGGGAAGCTCCATTGGGCTCTTTTTCAGCTCTTGCCTAGCTCTTACCTGGGGAGGCTGGGGGGGAGGGGGGGTAGCTCTCATCTAACGGCCTCCCTTGCCTTGCTGACTTGATCTAATCAGAGGACTGCCAACGATTCAGGTGACAAAAACATGCTGCTGATGCTGCACTGCCTTTCCAAGTAAAACAAGTCATCACTCTAAATACTGACTTTACAGAGCTAGTTTGTCGTTGTCATTCCCATTAAATAGTGTGCTTAGGGACAGACAGCTCACAATTACACCTGTACCACTTGTTATGATGCAGAGGACTCAACATGACATGCTACTGAATAATGTGGCACATTGCAGCAGCGCCGGATGCTGCACTGTGCATGCAATGCAAGATCAAGAGGAATTCATAACAAGCTGGGCTCAAAGGTATGAGGCCTGAATAGCAGGTCTGCTCCAAAGATTCAATATGCAGTCCCTGGGAGTTCATTTATATGTGTAACTTTACAAGTACCCTTAAAGCAAAAAGGAAAAAAAATCTCAAACTAAACAAAATGCTACTTGCAAAGAGCAGACCACACCAGAAGCTCGCTCGCTCTCTCATCAGTTTACCAATGCCTCCACTCTCCTTGTCTCTACATGCTAGACTCCATTAATGCAATGACACCATGCATCTCTGGCCTTCATTTACTTGGCAAGGCAATTAGGAGCCCAGATACAGCACTGGGGGTAGGACGGAAGTGTTTTGCTTTTAATCACCTGTAGTAATTAGTCTCCCTCAAACTGTGCCATTAGCTATCTGTCCCGGTGCATCCTCACAGCACGCTCTTGTACAGATGACACTAAAAAACCCATCATTAGAACAAAAGATCACAAAGCTCTGTCCCTGTCCGGATCATGGAGCCAGGCTGCTGTCCGGGAGCATTACAAGGTTCGTCCCATGAGGGGCCCAATCCATCAAAGTAATTCTTCTGCCCTCCCCCCTACTCCTCCCCACACTTTGCAACGTAATCATTTTCCTCCTCTCCTGGAGTGTGACATTGATTCATAAAGTATGCGGTACGATGTGCTGGGCTCTGCCAACGTTTTTGCGAGAGTCTTAGCTGGAAGTGTCCGCGGCCCCTGGAGACAGACGTATGTGTCACTCTGTGGCGCCCCCTCCCTGTCTGGCTCGGAATCACAGCTGTCGCAAAATTGCGTCGTGGTGAGCTGCTGACCAAAGGCAGGGCGGTGGACTAAACGCGTTGCACGCTTGAAATGGGCTCAGTGTATGAAAAGTAAATACACCCCGCCAGGAGAGAACCGCTAGCAGGATCCTCGCACCTTCTGAGCTCTCGGCATGAAGCCTTCAGTCAAGTGCTCCTCCAGAGTGGACCACTCTCTGGCTTTTGGCTGGGTACAGCAAGTAAAAGCGAAGAGAACTCCATTGAGCCAATTGTTCCTCCATGTGGAAAGGTGACACAGAGAAAAACTGTCAGTGTGCCCTCCAGAGAGTAAAAAGACAGAGAGGGAGAGAGGGGAAGGGTTAGAACAAGTAGGAATAAAGGACCAGAGGGAAGCAGCAGAAGAACAAACAATACAGGCATTAAAAAATTAATTGAGAATTAGAGTAATCGCAGCCCAGCTGGTCAAACAGTAACATCCAAGGCTTTAGACGAAGCTCCAAACAACAGTGTATCTGCAGAAACTCATACTCATGCTCCTACCCAGCCTTATAATATAGGTTGAGATCCCAGCTACAAACTGAATGGAAAGCAGCCTTAATGAAATTTTCATTGTGTCGGGGGCATGTGTTATCAAAATCAGGGAACACAGCCCAGCTATCCAGACATATCATTAATGCCCAGTCTGGCTGTTCTGGCAAGGCAGGGCCATCTGAGCCTGTTCACAAAATACCCATAATGAGTAACAGCCAGCTAACCGAAATAAATATCACAAAATGAAGGATGGAAAGACTGAAAAAGAGTGTGATGCACATAGCAGAGACTGCCATTCACTTTACCCCTCTGCATCCACCCCACCCCACCCCCTCCTCCCCCAGGACTGCCCAGCCAGGCCTGGCTGTATTTAGAGCGTGCAAAATCACCTGCCTCCTTCTCCTGCTCTTCCCCCTCCCTTAGGAAGTGGATGAGACAGAGGGAGGAGTGGCAGCGGCTGCGAGAAGACAAGGAGGACAACTGACCGAGGGAGAGGAGCGATGAAGACCCAGCGGAAGGGGAGCGTAATACTGCTGGAGACCCGTGACATTCAAAGAGTAATGTGCGTGGGAGGCGTGCGACATGCATCCTGCTTTCAGCTGACAATACTCTGCCAAAGTACAGCTTCGATAAGTTCTCTGATTTAACAGCTATGGGAGAACGACGAGCTTGGAGGAAAAGAAGTTCCTCTGCAAATCTGGGGTACACGATTTGTTCCCGACAGCCGGCTTGTGAAAAAATAAATTGTCCACAAACCTGAGGGAGCAAAGAATTGGTGAATGATCTGGCAGACAGTAGTACTGGTCTGAGAGCAGTGGGTGTAGCCATGATGCGGCAGTGGGAAGGCTGGTTGGCACAGTGAAGTACTGTGCTTATGCAGCACGGCCAATAAGCGGCACGGTGGCTTAAGAACTGCACTTCAGACTAATCTTAGTTTTATCATGGACTTCATTCAATCATTAGATGTTATTTAAGAAATAACCACAAAGAGGATGTTGTAAAAATATAAACTGTGTGATTAATGGACTGTACTTATGTCAAGTAGGACAAGCAATATTGAATAGGGACGCAGTTATCCGTCAATCAAGGATCCTAGGCCCTCTTGTGAACCACTCTGTTCCTTTTGCAGTCTACCAATAATGAACAATCCTTTGACCACACATAATGAACATCATCTGTAGGGGCCTGTAAGTATGATTCCACAAAGCAATAGCACATAACAGACCAGCAAATGTTTGGAAAAGGGTTATTACTATTACTAAAATGCTGTGATAATATAAATATGCGAAACTGGTTTTCGTTATTCCTTTTTTGAAAGGTTCGCTACAATATTTTGAGAATGGAAATCGTGGCACTGTTCACCCTTCTGTTAAGTTGATGCATGTGTGTGTGTGTGTGTGTGTTTACCCAGCCCAAAAAAATGATGGTGGCTCAGACTATCAATTTATATATGAGAAAAGAACAGCATCACACACTATGATGAAGCTGCTCCAGGGCCGGTGGGCTGGTGCAACTAATGTGTCTCCGGCGGTCCCGGCACGGTGCAAGCCCATCGATTGCTGGGCACTGCACATCACCACAACCTTCCCGAATTGCTATTGATAAGTGACCTGTAATGCGATTACTGCTCACTCTGAAGCGGGCAAAGCTATTAATTATTAAAAGCTGCCCAGGTTGCCTCTCCACATGCTGTTCTGACTTTGCGTCATAATGTTATTGAACGCAGGCTAGCGGGCTGTTATAGTGAGGGTCTGAATAAGGTTATGGG
>JAABNX020000130.1:26445872-26471384 GCA_015163995.2 Mormyrus lacerda
CCCCTTTCAATTCAGAAAACAGCTACAGAACAGCAAATTCCGGGTGTTTCTGTGGGATACGTCTAATATCCTGCGACAAGGCTGTTCTGCAGATTATTTCCACTGAAGAACTGCTTAACTTAGACAGTGTCTCACTATCCCTTCAGCGGCCGTTACTCTTAGTGCTGTGGGGCTGGGGGCACTGCCAAAATTCAGTCCAGCTCCCACACAAAAGTACATAACACCTCAAGCAGTCATCAGTTCCTGCAGCTAGCCGAGTGCACAGCTCTACAACAGTGACTCCTAAATGTTCCCGTTCAGCCCAGACAGCCATCAGTAGTATTGACTGCTGTGGTGGGTCATTGAAATCTCTGCCATGCAAGTGGGTCACCAAGTCCGTCAATAGTATAGATTCTCCCTGCCTCAGTCTCACATGCTCTCACCCCGAAAAACTCTCAGAGGTGTTCTCATAACAACCCAGCATGCTCTCTGATTCCCCGCCACCTTATATATATGGGATCTCTCTTTTTTTGGGTGTTTAGTATTTTTTTCTTTTTCACTCTTTAACATTTCTTCCTTCCTTTTCATCCTATATCCATGACTGTCCTATGCCTAGAGGTGGCAATTTCAGGTCCAGAAAGTAAAACTCCAGACCATGATTTACTTTCAACCAACCAGTTGAGTATAAAGAGCCACAGTCACAGAGTACTCAACTGCTTGGTTGAAACAAAATCTTGGTCTGGATTTGCACTTTCTGGACCTGAAATTGCCACCTCTGCCTATGCCCAAAGCAAAGGCTGTGTCTAAGTCAACCCATCAGAACACAGGGAGTTCTCAAACAGAAAGAGGTTCCTCTTTTATTTTTTAATTGGCCAAAACAGCAGCAGAATCTAATTCTACAGAAAGATCCACATTATGACGAGTTCAGAAGAAGTGTTTGCAGGCCAGATTCTTGTACAGCCTGCTTCTCTCAGCGACAAGCATCACAATCCACCCATAATCCATAACTGTGGCTGCACCTTCCGTCCTCAGCCAGTGAACCCTGAGGTGACTCTTTAGAATCTCAACATGAGAGAGTCTCACCTGAGTGCCTCATCATCCCTGCAGCCATACAGGCCTTCCATCGGAATCAATAAATCTCTCAGATATGTCATGGCACCAGTGAAGCCGGAACTCAGTGGATTATACTTAATGTCTTGTCCCTTGTAGCACAAAATGTAAAAAGAGAGGAGTCCAGGAAAGATGCTACTATATGCTCTTAACCACATCACCCACTGGGGCAGCCAGAGCTGGCCTTAGGAATGGATGGACACACTACTCTGGCATTCCTGGCACTGACACATGAGTAGACAAGTTTAACTGTACATCAGTTGTATAGACTAACTATAGAGACTGGAAAATTTCACCACTCGCAAGCTTTGAAACGCAGGGCAGAACAAGGAGCTGAACAGGAAGCCTATGTGCAGCAGCTAAGGTAAATAAGACCTTGCCCACACAATGACCCGGTACACGAGGCTAGTGATCATCACACTGTCAGGCTCTCAGAGAGGGCAGACATGATTTTCTGGCAAGGTCCAAAAACTGGCCTGAGGGGTGCTGCACAGCATCTACTGTGAAGTTTCTGTTCACTGCATTATTCTGCTTTATGAACCATAGTGCAAAGCTGCCATCAGAAGTTTTTCAAAACATCTCCTAAATTTAAAGAGACATGGGAAATAGTAATTATATTTACTTCCTTTTGAGAAGTTGGTTAAAACAGATCTGAGTTTAAAAAACCCGCTGAAGAATGTGAAGATTCTCCAATTCTTCACAGATTTCTAATCAGTCTTGTTAAGCTGCACTAATCAATAATGAAGTAATCTACAGCGTATTTAGAGGCACCGCTGTAAACTTAACACTCATATTGAGCTTTGAACTAATCTGCGTTAAAAGAACTTTTTTCATATTAAAATTGTGTAATGAAATTGCACCATTTTTTAGGAATAGATAATTCATCAAAACCCAATGAAATCCCAACAGTCATCAGCAAATTTAGCATCATTGGTCTAATTAGCTTTCTTCATTGAACAATGGTGATGGATAGTGACTTTAATTAAATTAAATTAATCTGCATCGAGGCCAGATCTATGAATGCTAGGTCTTGGTAGGGCTGATACCAATCTGCTTAACTATAGTAAATTCAATCAAATTAACACATGTCTTATTGAGACCCAGAGGCATTAAGGTACATAAAAATAATTGTGATCATATACAAATGAGCTTTGTCCATATGAAAAAAAAGTCATATTCCTGAGCTAACCTGCTGGCTCTTGTGCTAATTATACAGCTGTGTACATCACGGTCATATATATATGATATGTGTGTGTGTGTGTGTTTGTGTGTTTACATATATATGCATACATACATATATGCACACATGCACACACCCAAATCTGTGTATAGCTATAATCAGTAGCTCTATTATATTATTACCTATTAAACTAAATCTATAAGGGAAGACAGTGCAAAAACCCCATCGGATCCAAACATGAGGGCACTCATAAAACATTAAAAGACTGATAGCATCGAGGTCTGAGGAGGTCAAGTGTAGGATGAGGAGAAATATAAGGAAGAAGGAGTAGTCTTACACACAAACACACACATTTGTATTTATATCTTTGCGGGGAGTCTCCATTCATTTTTATGGGGAAACTCTAATCCCAACATGACACTCTAACCCCTATCCAGCCGTAACCTTAACCATAAGTAACCAAACAAAATATGAGACTTTCGACATTATCAGTTTTTTATTACATCCACAGATCTTTGTGGGGACCTGAAAAATGATCAATGTCAAAATAACAAGTTTTTTTTACATTTAATATTACATATTCAACATTGTAATATAGACATAATCCACATACACACACACTCACACACAGAGCAGTAATGTAACTTTTCTACCCTCTCTGATAAGACTGAAAACAAATACAGCTAGCAGATTCAAAAATGGTTGGCTGAGAAAGTCCAGAAGTAGCAACATATATGTGACTGCTCGCAATAGGATTATAATGACTCCCAGAAGGCTTGTGTCTGTCCTTGCCTCATTGCTACTATGCTTTTTAATTTAGTTTTTATAATTTCAGTTTTTCATTTGAAATCCAGTTTAATTTTATATAGTTTTCTGTGTGGCAACAATTCCTATAATAAACCAAACATTACTTTAGCTAAATAGTATTTTGAAACAGTAACAAAAAGTATTTGAAATTTCAGTTAGTTTTGGAAATGATATTTAAAGTTTTCATTTAATTGTTCATTTAAGTTTTTTATTTTATTTTTCTATCTTGTTTCAGTTTATAAAAATGTTTTCGTTATTAACACAGCCTTGCATACTGTAAGTACATAATGCGTGGTTAGTTTTAGTAAAATTCTTGTTTTTAATTTAATGCCTATGCCCCACTTCATAAGCATGCCTTCATAGACATTGGCTCTACAGCGCCACCCCAGGCCTGAAAGGGCAGTATGCAGTTGCCTGGCACCTTGGAGCAGTAAAAATAAAAAACAGGATCCAGAATGGTCTGGCACTATGGCTCATCTGCAGTAAGTACGAACCAAGCCTTACATACACAGACCTTTAGGAAAAATGTACAAAAGAGGAAGGTGTAGTCTGAAGCACACATATTTACAGATACAAATACAAACACGTGTTTGTATTCATATCTGTGTGGGAACTCTCCATTCATTTCTATAGGCATAACCCTATTCGCAGCAATGACAAGCTTAACCCCTGCCCAACCCAACCTGTTATTTTGACATTGTGGAAAATTTTTACATTTTTTTTTTCCCCACAAGGGGAAACTCAATTTCATAAAAATCTGTGACTGTAATCAAAAAAATAAAAATCAGAAGTCTTGTATTTTGTTTGGTTATGTATAGTTAAGGTTAGAGCTGGATAGGGGTTATGGGTGTCGTTGCTGGGATTAGGGTTTTTCCCATAGAAATGAAAGGATGGTCACTCGAAAGATATTAATACAAATGTGTGTGTGTGTGTAATAGAGAGAGTGTAAGTGTGTGTGTGAGAGAGGATGAGAGTGTGTGCATTTGACGGAAAGAGTGTGAGTGTGTGTGTGTGAGTGTGTGAGAGTGAGAGTGTGTGCGTGTGACGGAAAAAGTGTGAGTGTGTGTAAGAGAGTGTAAGTGTGTGTGTGAGTGTATGAAAGAGAGTGAGAGTGTGTACGTGTGACAGAAAGTGTGAGTGTGTGTGAGAGTGTAAGTGTGTGTGTGAGTGTGAAATAGAGTGAGAGTGTGTGCGTGTGACAGAAAGAGTGTGAGTGTACAGTATGTGTGTTTGTGAGAGAGAGTGTGAGTGTGTATATGTGTTTGTGTGAGAGTGTGAGTGTGTGTGATAGTGCATGTGTTTCCAGCGACTTACCCCTGGCAAGGTCTTCTGCTCGTGGAGTGCAGTCTGAGCCTTTAGCGCTGACTCCCTGGCACAGTAGGTGAGAAAGGCACAGCCTGGCAGAAGCAGAAATAGAGAAACCATGACACACCGCTTGAAATAAGGCTCTGAAGTACCACAGCTGTAAGCAAAGTAGACCAATCACTAAAATGAGCCTACTGGCATAAACATGCGATGGCCTCATTTTGAACAGGGAGCTGAAGCATCTAGCTGTCCAGCTGTGGCTCGTGTGGAAACTCAGAGGGCAGGACAGCAGCCTCACACCTCCGGCTCTGTGGCTTTCATTTGGACTACGGTTCTGTGTCTATGAAGTCTGCATGCTCTTTTCTTCTTCTTTTTCTGTCAGTTTCTTCTGAATTCAGGCGATATGTGATAACAATTTGTAACCTTTTACCCTGTGGGGGCATTTTTTAGTCTGCACAAGAATAACCTCAAACATAAAAATCTGTGAATGCAATCAAAAAACTCAAAATACCAGAAGTCTTGTATTTTACTTGTTAACTTATGATTAAGGTTAAGGCTGGGTAGGGGTTAAGGTTGCCATAACTAATATTAGGATTATGCCCATAGAAATAAATGGAAAGTCCCCATATAACGCTATTAATATGTGGACTGTGTGTGTGTGTGTGCCTGACATCCTGCCCAGGGTGCCACCTCCCTTGTGTCCTGTGCTTTTAGAATAGGCTCCAGGCTCACGGTGACACTGGACAAGGAGGAAACTTGATGGACGCGAGTCCATTTGGGCATAAATCTGTTTTTTCTTATTATTTGTTAAAAGCTGACAAATAATTTAAATAATTGAAACTAGGGGTGAGTGGCCCAGCATAAATAGAGAAAACACACAAGAAAACAAACATGACAGTATGAGGGGGAACTGAAAGCAGCAACGATCTCAGCATATCTGCGTGACTGAACTGTGCTTGTGTCAACATGTGAGTTACTGGCTCTGAGGTCACATGACTGATCACATTCCAATATCTGAATCCATTTGTGACAGCACTACAACACTACCAACAGCGTCCATCTCTGTTGTGTCTTCTTTTTAATTAGCTCTACAACTACAGTTCCACATGGAGGCCAGAGACTTCTGTTACAGGAAAAAGATGGGTCTTCTTTGTAGCTTGAAAGAAAACCGTCCTGCCCTTGGCTGCAGTCCTAGCAGCCTAATAGCTATTTCTCTTGTTCCCACGAGGGATGTTTTGAAAATGTTTCTGTAGTTCTCTCAGCCACTTGGATTTTTAATTTGCAAGCTATGTCAGTTGCTTCAGATAAAAGCATCTGTTCATGTATCTGCTTAAGTAATCTATATCTGGAAACATTTTTCACGAACAATGAAGACAACTTTTGCCAATGCAGTAATGTGATAATGAAGTAACCTTTGCTACAGAAGACTAATTCACTAGCTTATATTGCCATCCGCCCTCCTGTAGGGACAGGATATGTGGATCACTTTACTTGTTGTTGTTTTTTTGTATGCACACATCACAGTTTCTGCTTGGAGCTGATTAAGCGGATCTCATTGAAGAGGGTGCTTTAGACCGATGATTTAACAGCTTGTATATATTGAAGCTGAATACTGAGGGACTTGGAGATCGATGTAGGCCGGCTGCAGTAAAGGAGACATGTAGAAGCTGTCCCTCATGTGTCGGGGATTTACCTGGGGAGGGGTCCCAGGGTAGGAAGAGACATGGGGTTGCTTCCTCCTCATGTGGGGGGGGGGGGGGTTAAATTCAGAAACTCAGCTGCATCCATTGACATGGTTCCAACTAGCCAACAGCGTGACTTGGCACTTTTTTGCTCAGATTATTGTATCTTTAGCCCTCAGCTCTCAGTGATGACAGTATTTAACCTCAGTCACACCGGGGTAATGCTGCTCTCTAATTACTCCAGGAAGCCTTTGCTCTTATTGAATACATAAAGCCGCATCCATACAGCCACTAACAGGTGTTTCTTAATTAAATTAACATAACCAATTACTAACTATGTAAAGTAAAATACTGCATGATATCTGTACCCGAGAAAACAGAATACAGAAACATTTAATCCTAATTTTACATGCCATTTTGAGAACACATGTGGGAAGCTAAAAATGTATATGGAAAGTTTCTATTTTGAATTAGTCCGTGCTTCAGCAAAAGGCTTCCGGACGAAGCATGAAGTTATTTTCCTTGTTCTTGTCTCCGATGGGGAAAAGAAGCATAAAAGATAATAAACAAAGTCGCTGTTTGTTTTAGCTTCTTAAACCAATTTGACTTCCCTGAGCCTGTGATTTAATTCAAATGGAATGCATGTCCCCCTCCTCGCCCCCAATTCCCCATTCTCTATAGGGCAACAAAGTCTAGTGGAAGGAAAGAGTAAGGGAGAAAGCAAGAAGGAGTGAAAGGTGTCAGACAAGAAGGGAGGGAGAGATGGAGAGAGAGCAAGCAAAATAGGTGGGGAGAGATAAGATAAGATCGGCGTCTGTGAACAGCATCCCCTGTGTCCCACACTGGGCTCTTATCTCGGATACGCCAGACACCCTCGAGGGACACAGACCCGCTGATAGAAGAGAAAAGAAGAAAAACCAAGAAAGATGGAAGAAAGGCAAACAGAAAGAGACACACAGACCCCCAGGGGCCATATCAAAGGCGGTGCCATGAAGCTTCTGTCTGAAATAAAAGAAAAAAAAAAAACTGCCCAAGTTTATGTTGCACTTAGGCCGTTGCCATTTCCAGCGCCATAATCTCCTCCTGCAGGTGCTCACCCATGCATGACAATTCTGGGATACACTCCTGATAAATGCAACACTATATACACAGGACTACTGCTCATGTGTATGGTACACATGCACTGGTCAGGTACACGTAAAGCCAACACGGTAAAATAAATAGCACACAATCACTTAGCTGCATTAAAAAAACAACAAGCCCCACAACCTGCCCAGCACTTAATATGAGCTGCAGTGTGACAAAAATTCCACAATACACAGTCAGCTAGCAAACTGCCATGCAATTTAACTAAACTGAAACCGGTGGCGCGAAATGCACCGTATGACAGCCGTAACATCATTATCACCAATAGGTTTTGGCACTTGAGGTACTCACTTGGGAGGTTTGGAAAAGACCTCAGTGTATTAACCAGCAGAACACGTGAGGTCTTAGGGAACACTAAAGAATTGCTTTCTTGTTTCATGTTGTCCTACACTATCATCTTTTAATGTAAATTATTTCATTTAAAGCAGAAATCCCTGATCAAATAACAATGCACTGATGAAGAGTGCAATATAAGTAAAAAAAAAAATAAGGCGAATGTTCAATTACCATGTTGATACCACCCGGAGTCCATTTTTTTATTCAATATAATATATCTTAAAAATTCAGGAGATGTTTCAGGCGCTAATGAATCTGCTGCCTACATGTGATATTATTCTAGCAGGATGTAACAGAACAGAAGGTGAATGTTATGAGATGACGGAGGTGGTATTCATCAAGGAGTATAACACCCCCACCTCTATTATAATCCCACACCACTCGCTAACTGTGCTAAAAAAAGACCCTCGCAATGGAGTCGCACTTTTCTTATCCCCATTTTATATTCAAAGTTTCCTTTAATGCGATTATAAAACTCAATCGAAGGGTTAGCGGCTTCTGTTCTCTGCGGCGGTGAGTAGCTGAATACATTATTAAAAGAACGACCACCCCCAAAACCACCCAGCTTTCCGGTGGCGCGTGATGCCACCTCCTTATGGCTCCTGGGACAGTTGCCCGATTGGAGACAGTCAGGTGACAGAAGTAGCTGAGCTGTCAGTCTTCAGTGGGAAACTCCTGCTAAACCTTTACCTGAAATGCTAACCTGCACACTTGATTAGCCACATAAAGAGTAAAGAAATATACATAATCTGGCTAAGCAAGCATGTAAAAAGACTTTTACATAAAGATACGGTGCCCATGCTTGTGGCACAAAATAAAAACATACAAAAAATATAATCTAGCAGAATTAGCAAATATAAGCAGTTAAGAGCTATTAAAGCAGAATAAATGCAATACTATAAAGGGTGTGTTCTGTCCTAAAAATAGAGGGTCAGCGTGTAAACCCAGAGCAGTAGAAACACCCCATGGGATCAGCATAAGCTCTGCAAAAATGCATGAACTACCCTAATGGCCTGCATCTGCAAGTGCGCTGCTTGCCGTCGTTTTAACGCTTTTAGATGCGAACAGGCGGTTAGTGTTCCTCGCCCTTGTCTGTCCTTGTCCTTCAGCACACGTGTCTGACGCGACGACATCACTCTCACACAACAAGGATGCCTGTAGCTCAAATACAAATCGCCGTTACCTCTGCTTGGCAAGGGGAGAGGACACTGCCGAAGGATTGATCTGAGATGCAGAACTGGCTTTGTTAGAGGAGATGAACGATTGGTGAGCTCAGCGCTGATTCCCATCCCCCAATCAGCTCACTTTAAGAGGTGCTGTGTGATTGTTTTTCCTCTGTCTTCTGTGTCATTGTCAGACAGGTCCTGTGAGATTATTAGCGACTCTAACCCCTCAATAATTCAACACAAGCTATTAATACACCCATGGGGAGTCCTTTAAAGTCTCCCGGAGCAGAATTATCAGCTATAAAAGAAGAGATAAAGAAAGAGAGCGCGAGAGAGCAAGAAAGTGCGTGAGACAGACGAAGAGCCAGGGCCAGCCTAAGATAAATAGAGCGATACGGAGGAAAGGGATGTGCATACAGTATGGCCCCATTTCAGAACAAACCCATTGATCCCAGCTTTTATTATGTTTGGCGGCCTTGTGACAATGAACTCCTGGCTAATGCAAAAAGTTAAGTGCCATGTGTATACACATCTGGTCCTCAGAGAATCTTTTGGCTCAGAAGATTCCAGGCCTCACCCTCACTGCCTGTACCGCTTTACCGCAGTGCTACTCATTGTAATTCCTGCTAATGGGATGATCTCATGCACTCATGCTCACATTCTCACATAGAGCGAGCTCCATGCCTTTCAGTGCGTGCGAGCGTCATGTGGAGAAGCTGTCCACGGAGTACCCCATTGACATTGTGAGCTCTCATATACCCTAGTGGGGCACGGCCGTTTGTGACCCAAAGCATCATGGGAAATCAGTTTCTTCATCCCTCCCAACATGCGTCACAACAACGACCCAGGTACTCAGGAAAGAAGATGTTCCCCGGAGAAGAGTGAAAAAATAATCCTCATCTCCTGTTCTGTGATTAAAAACCTAAACTAATAGGTTTTGGCACTAGAGGGACTCGCTTGGGAGGTTTGGAAAAGATCTCAGTGCTATTAAATTGCAAATCTGTAATAATCTGCAGAGATGCTCCTCCCCAGATCATTTCCTGTTGCTTCAAGAGGACTCTGCTCAGAATGGCCAAGCAGGGACCCCCACACTGGAGCAGCTGGACTGGACTGCTGATCACTGTGTAGCGTGATGTTGTGCTCCGACCAGCCCTGCAGCAGCCACGCCCTGTCTAATGGTGCATAGCATCAATTGTTCCTTAAACTTTGCCTGGGCCCATCAAGGAGAATAGCTTCTGCATCTTGTTTCGCAAAACTCTGTAATGTTAAGCAGGAATGGGACAGCATACGTGAGAGACCTTTAGAGGCAATGGGGCCAAAAAGTCCTTTCACTGAGTCATTTAACCAGACCATTAGTAAAACATCCTACAAGATACTATGAATCACACCAAGCAACTGGGAGAATATGGGTGTGGGACGTAGGGCAGCATTTCAGTGAGCTGGCAAGCTATTCAGTGCCCTAAGTACTGCTTTTTGGTAGGCAGTACCACCTTGGGAAAAAAATTCAGAAGGTTGACTTTGACAGGGCAACCTTGAATGAGGTACTTTATCCAATATTGTGCCAGTATAAAAAATGAATGCCAAATTTGCATGTTAATTATTCATTTTCAACTCAGTGAAATGTCAGCTGAAAGAATAATCATTGGGGAAATTGCAAAATGGGCACCATATTGGAACACTGCCCAACGCTGGGCATTTTCATTTTCCCAGGATTCTTTGTACACACTGGCTACTTGTCCCATGCAGGTCGCTCTCTGCACAGGGCTGTGATGGCCTCAGACAAGTGTTTAAATCTCCAAAAATGCAACCCATAAATTACTGTAAAGGACAGAGGGTCAAAGCCCAGGGTGGAATTGGGCCAGCAGCAATCAATCTCAAAGGACTGCAACACCCGTCTCTGGGACTCCCTCTATCCCTCTCTCTCCCCCTCACTCTATACCACCATCTCCCCCTTGCTCTTTCTCTAAAACCATCAAGAACACAGATCAATAAGCCCTGCTGCCTCAGGGCTGGAGCTCAATGTTCCTGGCTCTTTCTTTTTTGGGCACTGTTAAATGTAATGAAAGGTGAGATGCACTCCCTGAGAAGTTCACTCTAATTCCACACTAATACAGAAAACCCACTTTGCTTTTAGAACACCTTCTACGCTGTATAAATACTTCAAATATCAGTTAATATATTATCTGCAATCTGAATCGGGGGGGAGCAAGCAGATAAATTTAAACCACCAAGTGATTGGCCCGAGTCTTCACCTTACAACATTTAGTGGGATGAAACAAATTAGATGATTTCTTCTCAGTTTGGCGTGTCCATTTTTCATCTTCTTTTTTATTCTTGCCAAATCCTTGCAATTTTAAAATCCATGTATGTGCCTCATACATACAGACAGACAGACAGACAGAGCGGGCTGCTGTCCCTGTCCATCGTCCCTGTCGGTCTCTGCCATGTCTGGTATTGCTCTCTATATAGCACCCCCATCCTTTGTGTCTGTACATCCAGCTTCTACTCATCTCCTGCTGTCTTTGTCTTGTGTTCCTGTTTTGTTCCTTCCTCTCCTCCAAACTCAAGTCACTGAAGATTATAACAGAAAATAAGATAAAATAATAAAATTATATGATAGAGATAGTGGACTATGACAACTGATAAGACAGAAAGGAACATATTCATGTCGCTTTTCGTTTGGCTTCAGTAATCAGAAAAAAAAATTAATGTATGAGCATTGGTATTTTTTAAACTTGATTTTTGGAAGTAAATATCGACTTAAAATTAGGCAAAAAATTAACTCAATCATGAAAAGTTTCTTCAGCGACTTATCAATGACTTCAAGCCATTATTTCTTTGTTTCTTTACTTCAAAGCTTCATTATTGCTTTAAACTCCCTTGGCATTCCCTTAAAGCAGATTCAGAACATAAAGACAAACTGAATGGACTGCAAACTGAAATCTAATTTTAATAAACAAATCATACAAAAATAAACATTTTTGTCATAGGGCACTAACACTAGTAATGCTGCCAGTGCAGTTTGTTGCTAGTTTTTCACTGCCTCGCTGCTAGTTCCAGGGGACGGCTTTGACATTGCTGGTAGAGTTGTCACCCATCTTGCAATGAAAAATAAAATGCTGTGTCCCTCTTTTAACCAGTGCAGGATGTGATTTGTCTTGAAGTTCTTCAGATTAAAAGTGGAAACACTAATTGCTGAAGTCTGTAACTGTAAGCACTTGCATTCTGTATGTTCCACTGGATGGCAATGCTTTGCGTGGTGTAATAAATTCACAGTTTTTTCAGTCTTACTTGGCACAAGTTTTTGGCAGAGTTTACAGTACACAGCACTAGTGTGCTGCGTGTCGTACTTTAAAATGCCAAAAGTATTGCTGCACCACTGATGCCTCCTTATCTTGTTCATCAACAATATCTCATTTTTTAAAAGACGCTGTGGTTTCTTTCTTCACTGACACCTACACCAAATCATCCTCTGAGTGAGCACTCATCTCTCTGAGGACTAATGTGTTTTACGAATACAGTAGAGTGTGACGCTCTCCGCTAACTCAGTCAACCTTGCTGAGCATTTCGTTGAGCACCGGGTGTCCGTTCTTAAAAAACGCCACCGTACGATTGGTTGGAACTGTGTTCGTTTCTGTGCTGTGGTATAGGCTGTTATGTGCTATCAAGCAAATGATAATATGTCAACATATCATTTATATTGCCCCGTCCTACTTAAATTTGTACTTATCACTGAAAGATAATTAGGGCTTTAGTGGGACAAAATAGAAGTATCCTGTTTAATTAAACAAAATATCTGATGTGTGACCATCAACAGGACTTACACTTAATACTTACAGTACATACCAGGACAGAAAAAAGAAAAAAATAAATACATAAAGACAAACAGACATACATTCATTTTCTGTAACTGCTTGTCTTATTCAGGGTCATGGGATTCCGGAGCCTATCCCAGACACTGGGGGCATCACGTAAGGAACAATTCAGGATGGGGCACCAACCCATCACAGGGCACACTCACAAAGCAGTCATTCACCTATGGCCACTTTAGTAAGTCCAATTAACATCAACATGTTTTTGGAGGGAGGGGGGAAATAAAAGGGGAGAACATGCAAACTCCACACACATGGAACCTGGACAGATACTTGATAACGGCTCCCAGATGTGCAAGGCAACAAAGCTAACAACCGTACCACCCGAAGCAAGTAAATAAATAAAATACATAAAAAAGCACAGATTTTTTAATACAGTGAATTTTATCAAATAACACTGCCTTTCATGCACAACAATGACTCAATGTTACATAGTTTATCAGTTGTAAGGAAAGAATCATGGAATGATTGTCAGGGTCAGTCGATGGAGAAATGACCCCACAGTGTGTGTGTTCAGTGCCTTATTCCATTACTTCACAGAATTCAGACTGCAGATCTTTATATGTTGTGACTTAACTCACACAGCCCTCTGTAGATTGGACATGCACTTAACATGGTCTGACCCCTGCCCCCAGCACCCCATACCTCCACCAGAGGCACTAATCCAATTCCACACCTCTCTTCGGATGACATTTCAAAGAGGATCTTCCTCTTGCACTCAGATTGCTGGACTGACAAAAGCAACCTAAACACCACCCATTCCTGCCATGACCTGACACAGGACCACCCCTAATCCTTTCTATGCTGTAACTCTTTACTCTCGTCCACTTTTAAATCACACAACATTTCTTACCTTTATATTAAACAACCCATTACAGAGAAAACAACTATTTT
The DNA here is from genome assembly GCA_015163995.2 of Mormyrus lacerda. Lineage (NCBI taxonomy): Eukaryota > Metazoa > Chordata > Actinopteri > Osteoglossiformes > Mormyridae > Mormyrus > Mormyrus lacerda. The sequence goes on from JAABNX020000130.1 coordinate 26,459,350, forward strand.
GGTCTATGTGTAGTAATATAGCAGGTTAAGAAAGTGGTAAATGCTGGAAGTAAAAATACTAAATTTTTACTAAATTCAAAAATGGCTTTTTACTGAATTTTCACATGGAAATGACTGCAAAAAATCAACTGGGATGATCTTTCTGACTTCCTTTCCGGGTTGATCTTTTCCATACCTCCATACAGTTTGGACATTATACCAAGGTATTTGGTATTTTTGAAAACAACATCATTTTTCAAAACAGTTCTGGTATTTTTAAATCCCGGTGACATACACAATGAGGATAAATGCCCATAGACAGTGAGGATATTTGCTAACATTTTTACTCTGTCATAGGAAACAAAACTTAGCAAGCTTTACAATTTTCATGACTGTTCCTTTTCAAGACTATCTATTATATGTTAAAACATATTGTAGGTTCCCCACCACTGCTTTTGCTTTTGCAGTAGCTCTGCATGCACTCTCTGAGCCAATCATAATCATTTTCATCCTTGCTGTTTAAAGCACTCGTAGAGGGATTTGTGAGAAATTTAACAAAATGAGTGGGAAGGAGAAAAGAGAACAATTTGCCTTCCATTGCATGGAAATATTTTGGATTCTACAGAAAAGACATTGAGCAAAAGCAAATGATTTGTCAGCACAACTCGTAGCAACACCACTAACTTATTTGATGAACTTTATCAATAGATAATGCTATTAAATCCTATAGTACATTTTGGGTGAATCGGGGTGAACTCTTTTTTTTGCATTATAAATATTGCAATATCCATCACAAAGAATTGACATAGCAATATCTGACATTTTTCCAGTGCAGTGCAGCCATGCAGTCATGCCATCCATATCTTGCTGAATCTGTTCTTCCAACCAGATTGCAATTGTAGCATGGGTCTCTTCATTTGCTCACTTATCCATTGTTGTTTGTTATGTTTTTACTTTATTTATAATTGTTTTTGAGTTCATAACTATGGCATTTCAAGACGGTGGCTGTATTTTGCGGCAGATTATTTGAATAACCAACTGACAATAAACACATTTGCACCCAAAGTACCAAATAAGTTCCTCAGCTGATTTGGTACATCGCCTTCCTTCATACGGATCCTGGGACTCTTCTATCTATGTGCAGGAGAACATACTCTTCCCCCAGTTCTGGAAGACAGCAGGTCATCTCCCTCAATGTGCAGTATTGTCATGGGAAAAGTATGCATTAAAGAACACTTGCATGAGTCACATTTCAGGTTTATTACTGTGAAATGATATTTTAGGGAGGACAAGAAAAGAGATGTGAGAATAACGTATCATAAGGGCTTACTTCTCATATTTGTATAAAAACAAAAACATTCTTGGAAGACAGTGTGTGAAATGCTTTCATCTTAATGCAAGGTATATTTTAACATCAGCTCTCTCCCCTCCTCCACACACATAATGTAACAGGGAGCTGCATCCCCACACACTCTAAACCTTCACCTGTTACGTGTCACTGAATTATTCTTTATGATAAAGGCTACCACACCGGCGAGCCTGGATCGCCACCAACTCCACGGGGCCTCCTCCATACCGTCTTCTGAGCTGTGACACATAGCGCCTGTCTCTATGTTGATTGGGACCCCCACCAAATCAGCAGGGACCCAGCATGCTCACCGTATTATTTCTTCCCCCTGTGCCTATGAAGACTGTTTACGACAGCGCTTCACCCACGTTACACGCAGCTCGGCCAGGGACATACAACGGGCTATAAGGGGTGATATTAATGAGATATTACCGGCTAACTTGCCATCCTGAACCAAGCCAGTCCCCTGACGCTGGTGATCAAAGAAACATTGTCTCATTATTAAATGAAATGCAAAAGGCACATTGTATATTTGACCTAACTACAGCACCACGTCATCTAAAAAAATGTCAATTTGACTCAGATATAACGTAAAATGTTATTATCTGAGTAATATCTGAGTGTTGGGGGATAAGATGATATTATTTATTGTGACCAGTTGCAATTGTATCTACAGTATGCATTTTATCGTGTGGATTGTGATACAGCACTACATTTACATTTACTCATATTTAGCAGATGTTTTTGTCCAAGACGATGTACAAGTAGGAGAGGTTTCATAAATTGCATGCCAGAACTGCTATCTTATGTACCTGCAGCCTTTGAGTGCAAGTGTTTGCAGTCCATAAGTAGCAGTGTCTTCATCTTTAAGAAAGATTTTGCCCCCAAAAATCAGCATTATTATATTGACTGAACAAACCGCCAGGGGCCTTTCACGCAATACCTCCGTGTTTGGAGGCCGCAACCAATGGCATAGGAGAAAGTTTTAAATTGGGGAGTGGGGGGCACAATTTAATTTATTAGGGGGATGAATGAAGCCAAATTAAATATTGTGGGGTATACGTCCCCCCGGCTGTGACAGTATTACAACAGAGCAGACCTATTTGAAACAAAGCAATTTCATCCTGTATAACATCTCCGCACTGCCTATATGTCTCATTTTTTTGTTACTTATCTGTCTCAGTGGCCCTCAGTTTAGTGGCTAGAGCTTGAAATAAGAACCTAGCTAACTGTTTACAAAAGATCCGTTAACTTGATAAATATAAAAAAAATGACTAAAATGTTGTACTGTTGTCAAGTAGCAAAACACAGTGCATAGATGGGCCGGTCACGCTGTCAGATCAACAGATGAAGAATTGATTCAAAAAAGGGTTCTACTTCAATTGTGTGGAAATGGTTTAGATTTAAAGAATTTGACATGGACAAATCTAGTGTAATTTGCAAACTTGGCAAAGACACCATTAATACAACAGGCGGCAACACTGCCAGTTCTATTTAGGGGAAGATGGTGGCACAGGAGGTAGTTGCTGGTTCGAGCCCGGATTCCTGATTGAGCAAGACACGGAACCCCTAATTGCTCCTGGTGAGCAGGTTGGTTCAGGAGTGCACAGATATTGAACACAGTGAGTGACAGATATTCTTCTTCTGTACTCAAAACTTTTTAAAAATTTGTATAAAAAAAAAGTTAGAACACTTTTGCTATAATCAGAGAGTTCCTTTTATATTTACAGTAATTTATTATCATAATGCTGCAAGTAGTGCTTCTTGTAATAACAGAATTGCTTGGTAAAGTGATTAAATGGTTAATTGCCATTATTTCATATATTCATGTTTGGTTGGCCATATCAACCCAGCAAAGTCAAATTGTTCCACAAAATTCAGCTAGTCAATTTGTCATAAAGATTTGTAGTATTATTAGGAATGAGGGAGTGAGAATAATTACAATAATTATAGGCCAAAAAAGCAATACCAAAACCAGTCATAATACTGCTGATATTAAAAGCAGCCCCGGAATACCTCATACAACAACAATGCAGCATGGAGAACCAGTAATTTATCACTGCAGTGTAAAGGCAGTTTTAATGGTATTTGCTGTGACAACCCCTTTGGGGCTTCACTATAGGGAGGTGGAACAATGGACTGAACTGTCATGAGGCTAAAGGTTAAATTCCAGTGCAGTACATTGAATGCAAGGCTTATTCCCCATCAGACCTGACAGAGACAAGAGGAGCAGCAAACCTTAAAAGTGAGCTACAGACAGCAGGTTACTGGCTTACAAGGAAAACTCTTCTCACGTGTCAAAAACAGTGAACATGTAGCAAAGAATGTCACATAGGAATAAAGAAGAAAAGCTTCAAACACGATTTTGAAATGAACGACAGGAGGTGATATTACTGACTGATTCATTCTGACAGATGACGTATGTATGTGGACATGTGCATACAGTATGTGTACTCATTGTGACCCAGGCAACAGTGATCTCTCTAGAGCCACGGTCCAAACAAAGCACTCAGTAGACCTCTAAATGATACACGGGCCGCAGGTGATTAACCCTCCCTTTCGGCATGTGAGGCTTCCCCCCCACTGTCCAGTTATCAACTGAAAGGGAAGAACAGTGTTGAGAATCCAGCATCCCGTCAACAGAAAGACAAGGCATGGAAGGTAGTGGTGGTAGACATGGCAGCACTGTACATGATACATGTTTTATGGGTACTGTAAGAATTGTGATACAGGACTACATTTACATTTAGGCCTATTTAGTTGACACTTTTGTCTAAAAAGATGTACAAGGTAAAACCCATTACAAACATAGATACTGTGAAAAAGTCAACTAGGCAAGTGTGGGTAAGATGAATGCCCAGTTACAAGTGCACCACAACAAAATAGAATTGCTGTATGTGAGAGCTAACTAGCTGAAAAACTACAATTAAGTTAACTCGGGTAAAAAAACAAACTATATACCATTGGCCTGCTAAAAAATGCATTCTTGTTAGTCTGTTTGATTGTGGGGAAATGGTTTGTATCTATGAAATCCAACGTGGACCTACTGTAGTCTGCAAACATACTGTTCATGCAAGTGACAACATAATCAATCTTTTTAAACTAAGGTAAAGATATTTTCATATTCAGATACAGGAAGTAGTTAATTAACATTACTGCATACATTCCATACATTGTAGATTGTGATTATAGCCAAAAATATGATACACCATATCGCCCATCCCTAAGGTTACATGCATATACGTGTTTAGGATGAAGACAAAACAAAAAAGAAAAAATGAAAGTCTACAATCCAGGGCTCCATCCATCTGAAGGATTTCATTCATCTTTTATACTTCTAAACCATGACATTACAATAAATCTTGAAATCTAAATCATTCTGAAACACAACTTTGTCAATTTTTCTATTTGAAATATGTCAAAACACTTCAGTGCCCTTATCACCTCTTAAGTAAAGCATACACACTTTCAGGGAACCGATTTTACACATGCCCAAGGGAATTTTCTATCTGGTATCTAAAATCAAGTGTTTTATTTCTCAGCTTGTATTAAAATACATTCCAGGACAACTTTAAAAACTTAATGTAATTCGGGCACTGTAAGCCTCTGGCAATAAAAGCTTTTGTAAAAGGAATCCTGCAAATATGTCTTAAGACACACATTGTCTAATCAGTGTGCAGCTTACCATCCTCACTGTGTGTTGTGCAAACTGTTCAATGAGATTGTAGGAGGCTGTGAATGTCATCGTCTGAGGTATTTTAGTGTACAGGCAGTCCCCAGGATATGAATAAGATGCGTGTCTTTTCGTCAAATTTGTAGGCAAGTTGGAAAAATAATAACACAGAACAATAAAAGTTATACAGTAAACTAAAAGTGACTATATATGTGGTACTGTACTGTACCTCGAGCTGATAAACAGCTGAAGTTGCACAATGTTTTCATGATCATCAGCCGAGTTCATTATTACAAACCATTGTATTTATCCCACATTTTTAATAAAATAGATGAAGAATAAAAATGGCAGTCCGTTCATAAATATGATCAAACATAGATACTGTGAAAAGTCAGACATTGTTAATCCGGGAACTGCCAGTAGTTGTGTATCGGGTATACAGTAGTGTCTCATACTTCAAACAATTCAAACTATGAACGTTCCAGAGTTTGAAAGGTAAGTCTGAGAAAAATTCACTTGGAACGACGCTTCTACATTCAAACTGCGCAGCAAGTGTAAACGCCGTCTGTTGTGCACCCAAGTCATTTTTTGCTCTTATTGTGAAAGCATCTCTTGCTTTACGCTTGTGTGGTTTCAGTGGTTTTTTCACTTTATTTTTGGTGTGTTCGGTTCGGTTATATATATAACCCCTATGTATTAACTGTGGCCTCCAAGAATAGTGTTGCAATTTTCATTTTATTATACAGTATATATGTATTTCATTTATTGTTTTCGTGTTTTAATTTATTATTTGAGGTTTATTAAAGTATATCTAAATGAGTATTGTTTAGTAACAATTCATTTATAATTCACGTTTCTAATGGGGAAAATTGGTTTGTACCTTGAACCATTCAAATCGAATCAAATTCGAAGTATGAGGCACCACTGTAATTTAACAATCTGAGCCTAACAACAAAATGGATTATTAAATATGATGTAATCAGGAAGGATTTTATTGGTTGCTGCTTGACCTGTGACTGAGAGGTCTCACTGTCAATCCCAAAAGCAGAGCAACGTTACGGCTACCAGTTTGGGACTTAACTAGCTATGTTCTCCAAACCCAGAAAATTTTATCCAAATACTCAATGCATCTATATTTTTATGCAATACAGATCAATAGTTACTGAGCTTTGTTCATATTCTGCAGGTAAACACTGCATGGTGCTTCCCTTAGCTGGTCATCTGTCACAGGACTGGCCACACGAATGCATATTATTGATTTGGATTTTTATTCAGGATGTTCAAACCACATGGCCACCCCAAATTGGGAAGGTAACATGAAGCAATGTTTTAAAAGGCTGCGGAATAATACAGACATATGTTTCATTGTGATCATATTCATGTTTATGTTGTCCAGAAAGTATCACAATAATTACGCTTATATTGCTCCTCCCACTAAGATAATATGCATAAAATAAAAAAGCTGTATAAATGTAAAAAACAAACATATAGAAAAAAAACAGATAAACTTCGAAACATATGTTGTTTAAAGACATTTTTGAAAACTTATAAACTTAATGATGATCGTTTAGGAAAACTGAACTAACCTTTTTGGAAAAATTGTATTTTTTTCTGCCAGAGACAGAAAACTTTAAATTAGTGTTCAAACCTTTAAAACGCCCATATGGAATTACTTCTGTCGATTGAGAATGATGAGGGCATTTTTTTGCTTTTCGCGCTTGCCATTAGCATGATAGTACATGCACATTCACGCAGTCAGGAGAAGATGCCAGGTGAGACAGCAAATATTCTGATGCGCTGCTATGAACAAAAATTTACGGTCAATCGACAAATCCTTGCATTTCTTCTCACTTTTCCTGCTGCTCCTCCGCATATACAAAATCATACTGATCTCCAAGCTGTTTGCTGGCGTCTAGTACCAGGGATGTCTGCCCTCGATATAAACACACAGTATTGGCAGTATTTACTGGGCTTTTCATGCATTCAGTTCAATATTTTTCTACTATTCCAAGTAACTGAAACACTAATTTTTACCTTTCACTACAAAATAACTCACATACCTGTAAATACAAAGCAAATTGTGCACAAATTTCATTATCCTTTCTTAGTAAACAATATTGTTTATGTTAATAATTTAACAATGTAATATGTGTATTATTCAAATACTTTATTTAATAAAAATTCAATTAGAACATAAGGTGTGAGAGAAATAAGACCTATTTTTTTGCTGTGCTTTACATTGATCTATTTAGCAGAGACTTTTCATTTTCATTTTCCGTTTCAGATGTATAGCTGCATATTTGCAGAAAAAAGAAGGGAAGAGGGTGAGCAGTCTCCCCCCAGCACCTCATTTGTGAAGTTCTTGCGGAACATCACTCAGGGTCACTTTACTGCTTCTTTCGTACACAAATAGCTAAAAACTGACTAACACTAGCAAAAATGACAGTCTTTCTGAATGTGCATTCAAGGATGAGCAAAGGCACTGACTGAAAATATGTGTGGGAGAGAGAGGGAGAGGGAGAAGAGACGCAGATTCTGATCATGCGAAAAACTGTGAAGATGATGCAACGACGGTGAAATCGCATTGAGTGAACGCGCGCTGCATAAACAGGCGCCAGCAGAAAAACACAAGCAGGCTCCTTTCTGCTCCTTTTTTCGGTGAGCATCTTATCAAAAATAAAACAGCACCGGCTGGGGATGAGTCGAGGGAATGCCCAACAATCAGCCCTAACATTTTGAAAATGGCCTAAAAAATTCAATATGGTTCTCTTCTCTGCAGCAGTATTTGAAGGAGGTCACGCTTCCAAATTCACCACGGTGCATTCAGAAACATATCAGAAAATGCAATATTCCTCATTCCCTTGTGTTTTTCCAAAAAGAAAAAAAAACTATTAAAAAAACGTGGGAAAGGTGAATAAGTAACAAAAGTTCCCTTCCGACAGCGTGGATTTAGGTGGAGGCACTGGTCTGGACTGAACACTGTTAGCAGGGGCAAGATGCTCAACATGATAGCATACATGCTGACCAAATGAGAGATAATAATGTGGAGAGATGACCAGAGGCAGGTCAATCAATGTCACTTGCGTGCAACAAGGCAGACAACAGGGGTTCTGCAAACAACTCAATCACGTTTGCTTGGACACATACTGACTATATGTTCTCAAGAATGCACCATTCCAGGTGACTCTGCTGCAATCTAAATTTTCAATGGTGCATTTTAGAAGAAAACGAAAATGCAAAAAAACAAAAACATTTAATCTGATGTCCAATAAAAGCAATAATAATAGTCATAGGATGAACAGCAGAAGTAAACAGGTTCTCTGCAGAATGAGCCTTAACTCATGCATCTTTATACTGCCATTTTTTTCACACTGAAATAAAGATTAAAAAAAGCACAGTCTTATATGCCCACAGTCCATAGCATGGGGTGATTATTACAAATGGCCTCGATTACAACAGCTAAGTTACGGTGGGGAGAAAAATAAAGTCATAGTGGAACATATCGCCCCCTTCTTCACCTTTATCTCTGCCCCCCCACCTTTATTGAATCTCTCATTGGATTTAACCTTCCAGAAAAGGAGGCTGTCCAATTTAACAATGTCATTGCACTAGAATGAACATTGTACTATGACAAAAATGATTAAAGACAAAACGAAATATCAAATAAAGATGGCCCAGTTCTAGCAAAATATACAGGTTTTTTTTTCTAAGGATGTGATTTTAATGCTGAACATTGTTACATTGCACATCACATTGTGTGTATTCTTGTGGATAATATCATACTGCATAATTAAATTATGTGGATCCAAATATATAAGATGATATGGGATTATGTAATAAAATAAAAGCCACAGAGATGGGGAACATGGCGGAAAGGACTGCATCTCATTATAGTTCATCAATATTTACACTGTTCATCTTTATCATACAGTTTAGTTATTTGTTACATTCCTATAAAAGTTACAATTCAGTTATTAGGTACACTTAAATCATTATAACTCCTGAAACATGATTTAAAAACTGCATTGTACATTATTATTACTGTTCTCATTATTCATTCAAATTATTAGGTCAAAAAGATACATTTCTTAATAATTTTCTTTAAAACTTCAAAATAGTTTTGTACTTGAGATTTTCTTAGAAAGTTGCATCTGCAGCTGCCCAAAAGACTCAAGCAAGTGGATATTGTTTCAGAGAGAACAGAAAAAATAGGAAGGACTTTTATACACCGGGTAAGAAATCTATTTATATTAAAGTAGGTAAGTGACATTCAGTTTTTTTTTCCAAACTGATAAATCGCTTGGCTTGAGTTGAGGTTATAATCCAGTTGAATATGATGTTTTACTGTGCCTTTTAATTGCCTAACAGTGTACTTCATCTGCAAAGCCAACTAAGCCCCGGTGGATCTGCAAACCGTGGGTGGGGGCAGGGAGAGCATGATGGAAGGCCCCCAGCTCGCCTGCCCTGTATCAGCCTTGGAAGAATACCAGTAAGAATGTGTGTGAATGAGCACGCGTCCTGTGAAAAGCGACGGCAGCCACGCCTGTCTCGTGCCACAGAGAGCCACTGGGACGCCTGAATTTCACGAGTCGAGCCTCTTTTTGTGCTAAGATATTACTCTGGCAACTGGAGGGGTACTAAAGAATGCACCTGTGGAGCCAATCCCTGGAATTAGCTAGCAGGACAACTCATAATTAAAAAAAAAAGTGATTAACTACCAGACAGGGATTCACTACTACATCTCCTCTATTAATAAAAGATAACATCTGCACTGCTTAGTGCTTTATTTATTTATTATTGTTGCTTTCAAGTGCACATTTAATGCCACTTTGTTTGCAGCATGGTTGGAAACAGCCTGTCTTGGCTTCATGTGGCTTTTATACTGACATTCCAATGACCTCGATGCATAACCTCAATTAGATACTGATAAATTAGATAACATCCCTTAAAGGAATTAAAACACGTGTGTCGGACATTTAAAACTATTCATTACAGTATTTCTTTATTGGTGTATGGATTACAAGAACAATATATTTACTGCAGAAAACTGCAGTGGTTTACATAAGTAGTATATTATCGTAAAATAAAATAAACATATCACCCTTCCGCACAACGAACCTTTCTCCTCGTTTGACCGTAAAAACCACTGTATAATGTTTCTAAACCTAGCGACTCGCCAAAGTCTGTTTGCTGGTCGTAGATGAAAACTCGGTCTTTTTTGGCCAAAAATGCATCGTCAAAAGGACTACAGTCCAGAAAGATTTTAAACAGTGTCAGAGCAAACACGCGTCTTTAACACCACAATCACACTTCTGATATTTTTTATGACTGCCCGCAAAAACAGTGATCAAAACTTTTTTAACATACTATTTTGTAGTTGTGCATTATTTAGATGTACAATTACATGATTGAAGTCAGTTCCATTATTGGCATAATCAAAACAAACTGAAACGTATGGGTCTGGCTTTATCCAACTTGCAATAACGCAAGGGACTACCTCCTCACGCACTACACAGACAGTATCTCACATAAGCCCAGTATGCAAACATAGTATTCGTATGATACTATATCATCTCCCAGACTTCGCTCTATTCAAGGGGTTTAACTAGAAATAGCCCGTCGCTCTCCAGCAGAAATTCTCTAAACTTTTACAAGAAAAGCGTCACCGCACATCGACAGTGAACTTATTGCCTAGAAATGTTTCGTGATATTCGTCTGAGACAAAATGCCCCAGGGCTGTTTAATTAAATAAATAAACAAACAAATTATATATCTTGCTTGTTTGTGTGTGTGTGTGAGTGTGCCAGGGCTCTGGTGTTTCAGCACTCATCTCTACCCAGCGGGCGACAAAGTCACAAATGACTCATGCCATTTTAACTACTGAGAGTGGAAAACAGAAATAACACGCGCACGTTAACGCGAATAATTCTAATAACGTCTTGTTTATTCTAATGTATATGTATGAGGGAACTGGGACGGTAGCCATGCCAACGTAGCGGTGGGCAGCCAGAGACACAGAGCGGCACGCGTAGCCAGGCTTATGGCCGTATCCTACCTTTGTGCATGCCAGTGAAGCGGTCCTTCAGCACGGTGAGCTCGTAGATTTTGCCGAATTCCTCGAAGAGCGGTCGCAGGTCCTTCTCGTCCAGGTTACGCGGTATTTGCCCGATGAACAGCTTTATGGCGTCGTGGTCCTTCATGGGGATGGTGGCGCAGCTCGCGGGACCGTGGCCGTGGCTTAATCCGTTCACGAGCCCGTTGGTACTCGCGGCGCCGCCGTGTCCCGTGCCGCCGTCCACCTGCCCGTTCGTTAAAGTTGCCATCTTCTCAGTGGGAACGAGTTAGTACTGACGCTGCTTATAACCGTAGCAAAGGCTTAGTTGTAATTGTAATGAATCTTGGCCGTGTAAAAGCAGAAGGTCCTGCTGTAGTTTTTTAATGCAAATATTTACATATATATAATTGCAGGTGATAGTCGAAAAGAAGACACATCAAAGCTGCGCGCGCCTGCTGGTCCCTACTGAGGCGTGTTCAGACATATACACATATACATTACACTCAATAATGAATCCATTCATTTAACAAAGAGAGAAAGAGAATGAAAGTGTTTGCCTTCTATTTACACCTCCGTTCCCCTCGTCCCCGATTCTAGCTACCCTTTTATTTTTTGCATTGAGGAGTCGATATGGGTGTCCTTTCGGTTTAAACAGACGGGGTCGACTCCAAGAGGTCTAAGCAGTGCAGGGTGGTTCGGAGAAAGATAAAATTGGAATTTTAGTTTCTTGCAGTATGGTTCACTTTTTCTCCCCCTAACTTTATCGAGCACAAAATGGTACATTCCACCACGGAAAGGGACTATAAATAAAGGGAAAAAAATAAAACATCTGTGTAGTTCTTTGTGTGACTACGTCTGTTATCAGCACAATAAGCGAACAGATTTTTAAGCTATTGCCACCATCGTCCTTACTATTACGAATTATGATTGTTTATTTTTATCATAATGGCGAAAACGACAATTATAACTACTACTACTCC
>JAABNX020000130.1:26482158-26492432 GCA_015163995.2 Mormyrus lacerda
TTATAGCAGAGTCTTAAGCACTTATGTAAGTCGCTCTGGCTAAGGGCGTCTGCCAAATGCTGTAAATGTAAATGTACTACAGTGCCTTGATTCGTCATATTGTATCAGGTGAATTCTACATTTAAATGCCACACTTAATTGAATCAAAATTATTTTTTAAGACACATGTGAAGAATTCCTAAGAACAGTTATATTTAGGTTTTGGAGTAGAAAGAGATGTGGCAGGCAAATGATGTACCGTATTATATGATTACACTTTCTTCATTTTTCTTTAGTGCCATTTATGCACATCATAGGTCATTGTCTTTCTGTGTGTAAATGTGATTCTAAAGTGAAAGGTGAGGTGATGGACAGCTAGTGTTGGGGGTGTTGGTGGGGAGGGGGGTGACGGCGAGTGGGCTGCTGCTGAAAAGCTGAATTGCCATCACTCGGGTCATTAGAATCAAAAGGTATTTCATTTTATTTGTACAGAAGGAGACTTCTCAAGCAATCTGATAGGCATCCCTCTAATATAAGAAAATTACATATTCTGTTTTGTCTGGAAGAATGGCACATATTTTCCAGGGACACATGATGAAATGTAACATAATTCTAGAAACCAAAATGTGTCACAAGCACCTTATTGGCAGTGGGATTCTGTTTGAGTTTTGGCATCGATTCCCTAGAGCCTCTACCTGTAATGTCTTCCTCTTTAGCATAGACAATCCTCTGCATGGAAAAATAAACAAAACAAATGGATTACTATACATAAATGAAACAAAAGTAACTATCATGCAATGCACATTTCCCTCATTTGAGCATAAAGAGAAGTGAAACAACAAAAGGGACACAGAACATTCTGTAACAGCAGCTGCATCCAATTAATATGTGTTAAGGTAACTGCATGATTTTGTTGGTACTTCTTGATTAATTACAGGCATCAACCAGGGGGAGTTAACAAGTAACACATAAATATAGGCTACATAATTTCCTAATCAGAAATAAGAACATGGATCCATTGCAATGAGAGAATTCATACCAAAATTGTGTCTTAGCGCGCTCAAGGTAGGATCCAAAAATGCAGCATACTTTTTATGACTAATGGCCATGTAATTATGAGTTTAGTTAAGTGGTTACTTTCTGGCTATTTCTGCTGTACTGTAGGTTTTACTGGGCATATGCCTCAACAAAAGATGTAAAGGAGCACAAAGTATTAGGAAAATCAGCCCAGCTAATAGACTACAAGCCCCTGGGCTTTCCTTGCCTCCCCCCTGCTGGCCCCAAAGATTGTACAGTTCATTGTAGAACTTGTACAGTTCATGCACTTTTATGGACTCCAAGGATATGTTTTGCTTTACAAGAGGGATGTGCACTGAAACACTCACAACAGGTTTGTTCTCATGCTAATAGCTTTCCTCAGTGACACAAGTTAAACACTCTATTATTTTTATATAATAAAAATAATATATTATTATGACTTTTATATAATAAAAATAATATATTATTGTGTCCATTATAATGTTATATTAGTACTGCATATTATTCAGAATTTTTTTTTTATAATACTGTAATCTTGTCATAAAGATACTAAAATAAGAGTAATAGCACTTTTTCAGCCACTTTGATTTGGCAACATGTGTTAATTTATCAGTTACAGTTTAATAAATAATTTTAGAGTCAATATTGCATCCCAGTATCACAAGTCCAATATATTACAAAGCAATGCCTCACTGTGAAATAAATTTTTTAAAACGAAATGCAATTGAAAACACACCGGTTGGAAAATTATTTAACTTTTCTTAATGAATGATATACTGTACAATGATCAAACCGCCTACTACAGGCTAGACCCACAGCTAGATACTCTGACTGCTTCATTGTGTTGAAGATTTGATTAGCAGGAACTGGATGCACTTTTGATATTGGTCATGCTTACAAGTTTAAAACCCTTAGAAAAAGGACTTGTGGTTTGGATCCTGCTTGAGGTACTGCTGTTTTACTATAGTAAAATTGATTTAAAAACATACAGTTATATAGGCCTATTATCCATCATGACATCACTGTTCAGCTTGGATCATCCACACTGTCTCCAGTAAGGTCTGGTAGGAATCTAGGGATAATGACAGATGACCAGTTGTCCTTTTCGGAGCGCATGGCAGCAGTCTCCCAGTTTTACAGAATTACTCTGTATAACATCAGGAAGATCAGGCCTTTTTTGTCTGAGTATATAGCTCATCTTCCTGTCCAGACACTTGTTAAGTCATGACTAGACCCTCTACTAGCAGATCTACCATCTTGTGCTATCAGACCACTACAGGTAATTTAAAAATCGGCAGCAGGTCTAAGATTCCTTCAGCCTAATTGGTCTAATGTCGTATCCCTCCTTGTCTCTCTTCACTGGCTCCCTATAGGCACCCACATGAAGTTCCTTGGTGCTGGATCACAGGTCCATCAGTGGACAGGCACCCATCTCCATCAACAGGCCCCTTGTGTCGCATCTCACTTCCTTCTGTTAGCAAACCAGCTCTGCTTCAACCTCCTTCCACCATTTGAGAAGTGTTATTCCAGATGGTTCTCTTCCTCGTGGTGGAATGAACTGCTGAACTACATCTGGTATTCAGACTTCCTCTCTGTCATCACAAAATGCCTCAAGATCAATCTGCTCCATTAATTCTTCTACTAATGTGATGCCTCTTTACATTCTTTGAATGTTATCATGTTGTACTTTTAACCTGTTAATAGTCTTATTAGGTTCTTACTTTACTTATGTTGTTGTGCAGTTGTTGTGTAGCTCCTGATACAGTCCTGCTTACATTTGTACCTGGCCGTTCAGTGGAAGCTCAGCCTAGCTGCACTTTTCCCTAACTGACTCCTTGACAGCTGCATGTTTGCAATGTGCTATTTGCCGCACTTTAACATTACTTTGGACAAAAGCGTCTGCTAAATATATAAATGTAAATGTATGTAAGGCATATTGCTATAAGGTATGTAAGGTTGCTTTGGAAAATGACATAAACACAAAGCTTTGTTGTCCTGGCTTTCACACTCTGTGACAGGAGGTCCAGGCTGGGCTTTGCTAAGAGGCGACCGTGCGGCCTGTGAAGAGACCACGTGGCCTATGAGGCGACCATGCGGCCTGTGACAGAGGGAAGTTTCGCTGCCTTCTGAGTGGCAGCTGCTGAGATATTGTTTTTTCTTCCCTGCCATCCGTTTGGATGGCTTTTCATAAGCATATAATACCAGTTGGCGGCTAGCAATAAAATTGTTCTCTTTCTGATAAAAGCAGACATTCTAACCTACCTCAGGCGACACAGCGCACTCCCCACTCATCCTCACCTACAGTCCACACCCCTATTCCAATAGCAAGCTCTCCTGGCAATGGACGCAACCCACTGCTAGGCGGAGATATTGTCTGAGCCCTGAAAGTATATTAAAACACAGAAAGTGGACCGGGAGGGCCAGCTCTTCGGAGTTATTGGTGTTATACATCATGCTCTGGGACGTTTGTCTGTAGAAGGTTATGTGTGTGTGTGTGCATGCATGCGTGGGTCCAGTATATATTGCATTGTGGGGACCAAGTGTCTCCATAATAAAAACCTGTTATTTTGATGTTGTGGAGACTATTTTTTTGATCCTCACGAGGGGAAACTCAGCTTTGTTTTGACTGCAGTCAAACTCACTAAAAATATCAGAAGAGTTGTATTAATTATTTGTTTTTATTGTTTGTCTTCTATGGACTATGTAAGGTGACCTTGGGTTTTAGAATGGCGTCCACAAATAAAATGCATTATTATTATTATGTTTGGTTACTTATTCTTAAGGTTAAGGCTGTGTACGTGTTAAGGTTATCATAGTTGTGATTAGGACTTTTCCCATAAAAATGAATGGAAGATCCCCACAAAGATATTCATACAAACATCTGTGTGTGTGTGTGTGTGTTGTGATCAGTTCTTTTTCAATACTTTATGATTTTAGGTGTTTTCCACTAATGACTTGTAGTTATATGTAATTGTACATCGCCGTTAAGTTATAAGCATTCAGATTCCAGAACTTCACAGCAGAAAAGGTTTTTGTGCACACGCATATGCGTGATTGGTGATATTTAAGCATCTAATATTGATTTCATTTGTTATATTCTATTTATATTTTAAATGTATATATACTGATATTGCTTAGTATTATAAGTTTATGTATTATGCATATTTTTCTTAAGGACATTAACAGAAATAAACCGACAGAAGAAAAATACAGGAGTCAGTGAAACTCAGACAGAGAGAGTCAGTACCCATTCTGAGCATAAAGCTGCAATATCATTGGCTGTGGACTGAATGGTGGATTTGGCATTCAGGACATGGGTTTTAAACAGGTATGCTGAGCACACTGGCAATAGCATGGTGCTCCCGGCACCTGGGTTCAGCCTTGGGTGGACAGGAAGGTTGAGCGACAGAGGTGCACACATTCCTAAGGTCGGCGCGCTCTGCATGCTAATGAAACATGCAACAGTTTTCTCTGGAGGAGCATCTAGAGAATGGGCCTACATTTTCTAGACTGTGCTAAATTATGTGAAGATGCTGCAGAAAAAATACATCAAAAAATGCAATGAGATTGTTGCCAAGGGTTTTATTTGAATTATTCCAAAAACTAATGGTACATAATGCAATAAATATTTGAAATTCAGATTTCTTATAGAATCTAAACAGAAAAATGGTGAATGAATGAATAAATGGAATGAGAGTTAAGCATTATTTGAGTATACACACACACACACACACACACACAAACACACACACAAAATAAAGCAAAAAATACAAAGTTGCAGTTCTTTTTCCAGTTTCTGTGCATATACATCAGCAACATTGTGGCTCAGTTGGTGCCTCTCCTGTGTCACCCCTCCTGTGTTGGAGTTCTGCTTTCTGTGTACTGTGTACCGTTACTTGGGGTCTGTTTTCTTCCACTATCCAGGAACACGTAGTTCATTTCACTGGTGTCTATGAATTGGCTCATGGGAGTTTCAGTTACTCAAACATGTTCTGAGGGCAGAAGGAAAATAATTGGTTCAGAGAGATAACCAATCAAATTGTAGAGGAGGTGGGTTAAAGCAACTACAGGACGTGGGACCAACCTATCAGATGCCTTACTCCTGCTTCCTCTAGTCCACCTCATGTACGATCTGATTGGTTATCTCTCTGAACCAATCATTTTTCATTCTGCCCACCCAACATGTTTGAGTAAGTAAAATTCCCATGAGCTATGAACTGCCCGTGGGGTACGTATGCTCTGTAATAGTGGCCCTGTCCCGGGTGTCCCCTGCCTTGTGCACCATGAACACTGACATTGGCATCAGCCCTACCAATACAGGCCCTGACTGGGGCAAGTGACTGGAAGAAGGATGGAGGAATGTTCATGTGAAAATGCCAACAGCTGTGAAAGTGCGACGCCCACCGGAGCTACCACTCCCTTATATGGTCATTCGGGTCAGCTTCCAATAAGATGTGATAGTGGCATTCTCTACTCCAATGGTGTATTATCAGTGGAAACTGTACTGCAGAGGCAGGCAGGTATACAGCATGGGGGGGCCACCTGTACCCCCAGCCCACCCACCATCACAAACCCCCCCCACCCATTCTCATTGAGGAAAACCCCACCCATATCAAGCCCGCAGATGGTAAACCGGGGATCCTGGTGCAATCATTGGCAGCCTAACTGAGCCGCTTTGTTTTACTCCTTCTGTGTTCTTCTTCTTGACATTTGGGACAGCAAAATGGCTCGGCACTTCATTTTTGATCCTGGGCAATGCAGCTGGCACACCTTATGGTATAAGATATCTTTGGGGATAAGGGCTTTTATATCCTTACTCTGTTTATTGTCCCTAAAATGTACAAAAACAGGAACAGAACATAATTTCCTCTTAACTGACTTCTCAGACATGAAGGCAGGCTTTCCTGTGGATTGTAACTCATACGGAAATGAGGTCCCTGACGTACAGCATAGCAGCAATGCATCCCCAGAGCGTGATGAGCCAACGACTGGTGAATCCCCCCCCACCAGCAGGACCGCGGCCCCCGGATCGAGGCTGGCAGATGCATTTTTGGAGGGCCACATCTGCTCAGGCGAACGAGTGCCTCTTCGTCTCCAGCCGCGAACTCGCCGTAATGGTCTCCCATCTGCTGATTGGAAAAAATCATCTCAAGGAAAAAAAAAAAATGGCTCAGGGCCACATTAATTCCAAAAGCGCTGCCCACCCACCGGTCGCCAATCATGAACTTTGCGCTAATGGCAGATTTCCTTTGGGGAAGCGCAATGATCCCTCACGATAAGTAATCAAAAAGCCTTCAGCGGGAACAAGGGCTTTGCAACATCACATGCATATTCCTCATTAGCAAGTCTAATGGGAGTCCACGTTTTTATCACGGCGTACATTCATTACAATACCTAAACAGGGCCAACTGGTGTCCCTGGGTTTGATCTTTAAAATCCGAGAAATGGTTGTCCGTTCCTCCATTGCTTCTGAGGCTCACCTCCTGATTCATTAGGTCTCCTGGTGGACTCCCTTACGCCATGCATGTTTTGGTAATCACCTTGGGTGTCTAAGGAGTCTCATTCGTACTCATAGCTAATAATAGCGATAAAAAAAATCTGACTTTGTTTCATGCACTTTAATCATTAAAAGCCCTTTTTAAAAGCTGTGGAAAAATGTAATATTTTCCTTAGTGTTTCTATGTTGAAATGGCATCAGAGAGAAAGTCATTGAAACGATCCTTTTGTTGTCATCCTCTTGGGCCTGAGCACATGAGCGACTCATTAGAAGACAAAACAAAATGGGGGACACTGGTTTTCATTGTAACTACAAATTGGGATTTTGGATGAACCTTCGGGACTCTTCTGGCCTTGCTTTGTGCATTAGGCAGACTGCTTAAAAGCGGGGAATCTATGATGCATCTTCTGGCACCTAATCTAACGAGGGCACTCTGAACTGTCCTTTAGATGAATTTTCTTCAAGCACATATGTGACCTTTTGAACCATATACTATATTAAAATTAAATCAAGATCTCTTCCGGTGTGCAGGGTGTTAAAGTGTTTAAACATTACCAACCAAATAAACAAAGGAACAAGTAAAATATATGAATTTCCACCTTTTCTAGAATTGTACTTCCTAATAGTCAGACTAGGAAAGGATCAGTGAGATCCTTCCAGTAAAATAATTATATCAAGCTATACTTTATATATTATCTTTGATTCCCTCAAGGGTGGGGGGAGAGGAATTTTGGCATAAAACTTGTGAAATATTGAAAACAATAAAAATTGCATTTTGATATCCTGAAATTTTTTTTTAAAGATTTTTCACACATCAAGTTTAACAGGCATAGCCAAGCAAAATCTTCTTAAACAGTGACTGTAACACATCTCTTAAACTGCAGATCCCCACGCAATTAGCAACACAGGGACTTTTTTTATGGACACGTTTGGGAAGAGGCTATAGAAGCTGCCACAGGTACCTGGCTTGTGTCAGTTCCCCTCTACAGACCCTTCACTGGCTCTCCAGTGGCCTCCCATAGTCTAGAGCCTGATCTCATTTCCATATGCAAAGGACCAGGTGGGCGGAGCCCCGGCCTGATCTCATTTCCATATGCACAGGACCAGGTGGGCGGAGCCCCGACCTGATCTCATTTCCATATGCACAGGGCCAGGTGAGTGGAGCCCCGGCCTGAACCTCACTGGCTGGGAGATAAGAGTCCTGGGTGGCTGGGCTGCACACGTGGACCGCAGAGCGTCTGGCTTCCAGAGGCCCCGAGCAGGGAGGCGGACGCTGTTATCAGTGCGGCGCAGAGAGGCAAGAGGGCAGGCAGGGTAATTCTCCCCCAGCTCCTAAACAGGCCCAGTTGCCCTGAGATTCCTGCTGCTTCAGGCTTTCGGGGGGGCATTTTCTCCACACTCATCTGATATGAGACAGTCTGAATGTCCATAACTATACTGTCCTAGCAGCCATGTCATGAAGATGGGCTGTGTTATGATTTCAACAAAAATGAGAAAATCTTTACAAGAAAAATATTAAAAGTTCCAAATAATGTTTCTGTAGGAAATGTCCTCACAATCAAATCAAATTAAGAAAAGAGATTATAGCTTCTATAGAATCAATTCTGGAAAAGGTACAGAATATCTTAGAACCTAGTTGTCTGAGGAGGACAATATCAAAGTCTCACTTTCCAACATGTAACCGAAAATCAATAAAGAGAGTGGAAACTACATTTCAAAGTGTTTATCATAAAAGTGGCTCAATATATATCTGTACATACATACACACACACACACACACACACCCAGACATGCCGTGTTGCAAAACAGTTATTCATAAAATCTTTTTATCAGTTTCAGAGAAAAAGGAGAATCTTCATAGTGACTGCAGTTTCCTTTTGAATGGCAATCAAATTCTGAATGGAAGCGGACTCAAGCTATAAAATGTTTATCTATCCATATGTCAGGCACAGCACTCATCTATCTTTCCACATATTTGGAATTGCTTATTTTGTTTAAAAGGACTTTAAGATTCATTCCAGGCAAATAATTTATAGCACTATCCTGGTTACTTACAGAAATAACACATTATAGTACAGAAAAAGACAGTCACACTATGAAACTAAAAAAATATGAGTAACTGCAGAGCAGATGTCACAAAATAGTCGGTGTCCTATTTTAGCTTCAGTATATGACGTATACACACACACACACACACACACACACATCCACATATTCATGTCTTTATGGAGAATCGGGATTAATTTCTATGGGAAAAACCCTGATCCCAGTTATGACCTTAATCCCTACCCACCCCTAACCTTATCCATAAGTAACAAAACAAAATATATGACTTTTAGCATTTTTGCTTGCTAGTTTTTTTAGCATTCACTGATTTTTATAAAATTGAGGTTATCCTTCAAATACACAGACACACACACACACACACACACACACACACACACAGACACTCACAGACACAGACACTCATACTTGTAAACACTGTGCTGGGAAATAATTCACTTTGTGATTTGTGATGCACCTTGAGCAGGCCGATGATGAGCAATCTGCAGCACATGGACCAAGCGCTTCAGCACAATCATGGCTCTTACACATTTTGTCCTCAGTAAAAGGAAAGGCAACGAGGGTCAGGGGGTCCTGCCAAATCACACTCCGGCGGCCCACCGTGATGGACGCCTGCGAGGGTCTCATCCTCCCACAATTCGGTCTCGTCGTTGATGGGAGAGCTTCCTTAAAGATGCGTGTCTAATAACAAATTAGCTGGTCCGTTAAAAATAAATAAATAAATGCATACATAGCATGAAAATCCGTAATCAGCTTCAAGAAGTGGAGAAGCTTGAAGTTTAATTGGAAATGGGTTCCTGGTAAATGTCAAGGGCAGAGTGAAGCTGAAGCTGTACACACTGATTGATTTTAAATACAGAGCCCCGTACCTGGGGTAGGCTTGGTGCAATATGGCCTTGGCCTTGCAGGGAGAACAAAGGAAAGAGACAGACGAGGAGGGGCTGGCGACGGGGGGTTCTAGGTGATGTCGTGATCCCTGATAATCAGCAATGGGAGAGAGGGGTGGTCGCTTTACCTGTCGGCCCAACAACCCTGCCCCCCAACCGCAAGCTTACGGTAGCGTCGTGTGCTCTTTAAAGGTGTAACACAAACACGACACAGAGACGACTCTCTTGTGATCAGGCGTGATCGGCCTCTGCGTGCCCAAAGTGAAATTCCCCCGTGGCTCTGATATTTTCACCGTTCGAACTTTTTAATCAGAGACTGCCGTTACCACAGATCCGTTAAGGATACCTCAAGGCTTATTTCTGAACCATAAATGTCAAAAATTTCGCATGCATCTTTTTCAAATGTCACAGTACATGCATTTAAATAATATGTTTACATCATATGAATTTTAAATATTTTCTCGGACTAGCTATAGAGCTTTTGTAAACCTTGAAAAAGCGCCTATCGTGTTATGAACGTGTCGTGCAGGAAAGCATGCAGTGAGCTCACCGATAAGGAATAATAAATCCGATTCACCATTAAAGGCAGTGGGCCCTTGGTGCCATGCAGAGGACAACAGCTGGGAAATCAGAGGAACCGCAATCAGCTTTGTAAGCCTGGCAAGAGCCTCTCTCTGCCACTGTGGTCCAGGCGACCTGCTTGTCGATATATCGACTGTCCGTCAGGAAGTTCGTTACAGCTGCCTCACGCAGAGCAAATGAACTGCCAGGTCCTGTCAGCGGCTTGATGTTACAGAGCAAGCCCCGGT
>JAABNX020000130.1:26492440-26508383 GCA_015163995.2 Mormyrus lacerda
CTGCCGTAGCCCCCAAAAACACCACACAGTGCCACAGAAAACACCTGTCCTGTCCAATTTATAGAACACCTGGGGAAAAGGAAAGTAAACGGATCAGGCACTAACGAGCCCAATATCAGAGTGGATAAATGAAATGGTAATGGTGTCGAATTCACCCGTTATTACTCGAATCCGTTCTGTTAATTAACTGCTTGAGAGATTAGCTTGTCATGCCAAGGTACCTTCCAAGTCAAACGTGGTTAGCTGTTTAGGTACAGGGGTCCTCAGATGAGCACGGGACGCTGCACTTGAACCTACGTCCTGCCGTGCAGTGCTGCACTTAAATTTGGCCTCTGGACTGATTCAGGACATACTTAACTGCAAATGCTAACAACATTATTCTCAAATAGGCAAAAAAAATAAAATTTAAAAAGCAGCATAGAGTCATATTAAGTGCATTGCAACTTTGCTTATGTCAATTAATTCCCAACATCAAAAATTAAATATTAAAATAACCTTTACACTCTTCCTATGATGGCAAGGGCATGATATTGTTGCACCGGATCATGCTGGGAAATTGCAAATAGCCACTGTGTGTGTTATTGTTAATACTTGTTTCATTCTCGATTGTCGTACAATACAGTATGTGCCCTTGTCGGTGTGTTGCATGAACCTTGTCCATCCATTGTGTGTCTCTAGTTGCTGTGTAAACTACCCACCTTTTATGTGTTTTACCATCTTGAGTGAGACCTCCCTATGTTTCAGCTTGTTATCTGTGGGTTGGTGGTTGTTAATTTTACAAGTTATAAACAGGCATATTCTTTTTATAAAGAAGCCTCCGCAAGTCCTGCCACCACCATCACGATGTCTCAGTCCATCAGATATTATGATATGTGGTGTAGGAAATGATGTACATGACATACCAAAATATTATCAGCGTTTACACTAACCTAGCATTGTTATGTATAGATAACGTACTCAGCGATGAAGATGTACCATTTAAACACACCGTAAGATAAGGCTGTCGTGGAATCGAAGACGCAAGAATGTGACTCGCTCCCCCTTTCACCCGCATTGCACACCGATTGATTTGCGCCGATTTATATTCAGGTGAGTGCTTACACAAGGCACCACCATTATATCCGGCCCAAAAACTCTACATTAGCAGCTCAGTGAAGACCGTGATTTATTCCTGCTCTGTGGACCAGCGGCCTTTCATCGACATTTCATCATCAAGCAAGAGCCCTCTCTAGACATTACTGTAACATTGCAGCAATGCTGTGTGTGTGTTGGCTATGATCCGCCATTGTGCCCAGAGCCAATGGTGGGGAAACAGACGTGCCATTGGAGGTGAAGCTCCTGGCATAAATGATACGTGGAGGAGCTGCCGCTATTGTACTGTAATGGTGATTGCCGTTTTGGTTAGGTCCCATACCCAGTGACTGCTTATCAGAGCTGCATTTGCACCTCTTGCTGCTTTCATAGTGTTCCTCATTTTTGTCAGCCAGTCTTCTGCTTCAGGAGGGACATGCGCTTATGTTCTGCTCTGCCGTTACCCCATGCTGAGCATTGGGAACCAGGAAGATAGCATAAGAGAAAGGCGTCATGCACACTTAACAAAGAGGAAAATTATCTGGGAAAATATACACCGTATATTCACTGTCGGCAGAATAGTGGAGACGCCCGGATTTCTCATTCAGAGAAACCATAATAAAAGGAATGGATTGTAATAGAACTCGCTCACTCTGAATTCAGCTTAGAAATGAACAAAGGACTCGACACAACTGAAATGTATGCTGACCCTTTTAAAGATATTTGAGCTTCTTACACACTGTCACCTTAAACATTGGAATATAATAATAAATAAAATAAAATAATAAAAACAATTTCCGGGACAGAAAAAGTATAGCATTTTTTTACTTCTGAAGCTCCTTAGCCTGATATTATTGTTGTTTCTATGTATTACACCTCGACACTGCACTATAACTTCATCTTTCACAATCGAAACCCATGCAGTACAAGTGATTGGCTCAGTCTTAATGGATGTCAGTAAGTGTGAATACATTCTGTGCAATGAACTGTCTCGCCCTACCTTAGTGCTCCTAAGCTCTGAATTAATGCAAGCGTAAGCAGATAAGTTGTTACTGAAAACAGGTGGCTATAATATGATTTGTTATGCTGCAGTTTGCTTGTCTAATTCTGATATTTTACTGCTCATGTATGAGACTGTGACCTACATGGTGTTATTATAGATAACCTGAGTATTTCGTTGAACAGTACAACACAAGCACAATTTGCATTTTTCGCTTAACTGTTGCTTTTATTGAAATGTTTTCATTGTTTTGCTTGTGGATATTGCATTGAAAATTCTGCACTTTTGGCGGTAGAAAAGTAGGGCATCTGTTGGGACTTGATCTATTGTCTGTACATCCTTTGAAGAACAGCTCTACCGTCACGCTTTCATGCCAGCAAAAGGCTCACCTGAGATGTCAGTTTGTAGTAAGTTGCTGTGTGTATTCATGAAATGATTTACAACTCTGATATGTATTTAGTTGGATGAATCACATTTGCTTTACCCTGAAACATTACAATACTAATTTATAACTGACGTTTAAAAGCCCTTTAAAGAAAGATTGCTGCCTCCAGGCCCTTTCTGATGATGCGCTTTTGACAATCAGCATTCTGTCCTTGCACCTCAATGCACGGTGACTCTCAGTTGGCAAGGAATATGAGCAACCAGGTTAAAGTTACATAAATTATGCAAATTGTAGTTTGTCGAACACATCCTTAAAAGAAATAATCTATTCTGTGAAGGACTCCTCATCTTTACCTTAAAAATTGGAGGGTTTGTACCCAAAGATTTCGAAAAACCCCACCAAATCTCATGCATCACATAAATAAATAATTCTAAAGAAGTGTTGCTTTTCATAACATTGTTTGCCTATGCTATAATTACAAACACTGCAGTCTCTGAAGCAGAAAAGCATATTATACTGCTGCAACCAAGAGTGTTCTTCTGATAATGTGCAGTATCAAACATTAGACTCTTCTTCTGGAAAACTCTGGCTTAAAGGTAATGTTTCAATACTCTCTTAAAGTGTGTGGGCTGCTGTTCCCTTAATGTGTGTGGGTTGCTGTTCCCTTAAAATGTGTGGGCTGCTGTTCCCTTAATGTGTGTAGGCTGCTGTTCCCATAAAGTGTGTGGGCTACTGTTCCCTTAAAGTGTGTGGGCTACTGTTCCCTTAATATGTGTGTGGGCTGCTGTTCCCTTAAAGTGTGTGGGCTACTGTTCCCTTAATGTGTGTGGGCTGCTGTTCCCCTAAAGTGTGTGGGCTGCTGTTCCCTTAAAGTGTGTGGACTACTGTTCCCTTAAAGTGTGTGGGCTGCTGTTCCCTTAAAGTGTGTGGGCTACTGTTCCCTTAATGTGTGTGGGCTGCTGTTGCCTTAATGTGTGTGGGCTGCTGTTCCCCTAAAGTGTGTGGGCTGCTGTTGACCCTTTAGCTGCCTTGTCCATTTGGCTTCTGGGTGGTTGGGTTTTGTGGATGACCAGCGCTGGTTTGACTCACAGTTATCGGATTGTTTTTTTCATGGTGGGTGTAACTGTGATTGAATAGTGGGATAAATAGTGTCTTTCAAATTTTTCATGCATCAATAGTGATTGGTTTAGGTTTAGTTGTTCAATTTATTTCAACTGCCCAGGTTCCATTATTTTTCCCTCTTCCAAATAAAGTCAAAATATATATAGTCATCTTTCAGTATCCACAGGATCCCCTGCAGTTACAGAGGGCCAACTGTACATAAAACATCTCATGTAAATTTGGAAGTTAGATTAAGCATTTAGAAAAATCCATACAACTAAAACCAAGCATACAAGATACAAGATTTATCGTTACTGTACGAGGACAATGAGATAACGTTTGTATCTTGTATCTTAAAAACATCCATGTACCATGAAGATAGTCAGCTAATGATTTACTTTTGAATTAGGTAATGACCCCCAATATTTCCAATCAATATACTGCTGTTTACATATTAAGATGTCAAATAAATAAATAAATAACAGACAACGGGAACTATCATTCTTTCGTTCTGAATATCATTAGCAGGTACTGTTGGGAATGGTTTAACAAATGTGTGTATGAATCAGATTTAGAAAAAAAACCCAACTTTTTACACACAAATAAAGGTTTGAAACAAAATTTATAGATATACAGAGAGAGAGCAGGCTCACTAATATATACATATAATAAACAGTGCATTAAATTAATCTCTTCAGTATCCCTACATTTTCTTTCTGGTTCGAAAGCACTTAAAAATTCTAATATCATGCATTATGCAGTTAAAGGTATACAATACAACTGTCAGCATAGCGCACATCATTTCAGCTAATTGTGCCTCTTAAATATTAACTAATAGCTTAATGGGGAAATTATCGATATAATGATCAGGCTGCCAGACAACAGGTGGATTAATAAATAAATAAGTATACTACCCATTCTGGGGAACACAGGGTCGTTCATCTTAAGAATTGCCTTTGAGCTGCTCCCGTCAGTCAACATTTTAGGAAATAGCCTAGCCATTAATAATACACCCATATTAACATAAGTGATTTCATCCACAGTGTAGAATTCGGTGTAGCAGTTATTAAAGTCCAATTTGGGTTCATTAATAATGGATACACCTTTGACTTTCTAATATCCAGATTATGTGGCATTACCAAGTGCATACATAATTTATTAACGACATTCAATTTGAGGTCTTGATGAGCTTTAATTGGTGGTTGGGGGTGTCATTAAATGGTCTCTGATGAGACCTGTCAATCATCCCCCGTACACACAAACACCGGTAACACCTGCGTCGTGAAAGATAACAGACATCTGTGACAGGGACAGTGTCTGCCTCACCTTGCCAGACCTTGGAGACCATGCCACCAACCTACACTGTCTGTCAGAACTTCTCAAGTGACTTTGTGACAGACTGCTAGGCTTTGGGCAGTTTGATTGGGAATGCTTCAGAAAGAAAAACACCCACAGAAGTCTGTTTCCCTGTGATGACAGTGCAAATGGCCATAAATTCCTGGACCAGACCATGCACCCCGTAATTTTCATTTTGAACAGTCCTCTACATTAACCTCCCTGATGTTTTCATGAACCTCTTAAAGCTCTCATTTTTATATGCATAATCAATCAGTACTGATTACTAAAACATTCCAGGAGGACCTGACCATTATCATGTGCATCATAATAATTATTTAATATGCTTTTTGTGTATTAATGAACAGGCATATACTGTATTACGTTAAATTAATCTAGGGTGCTACATGCAGAAAATCTACATAGATTGGTAATGTATTAGCAATCTATTAATGTCTAGAACAATGAAGATAAAATTAACATTTTGAAGACGACTACTTTTGCAACTTGTCTTCTGTCATACAACGAATCCATTCATATTCCAACAACTTATCCTGGTCAGGTTTATGCAGGGGGGGGGGGCTATCCCAGACTGCATAGGGCACAAGTAGTACATCTTGGACCGGATGCCAGTCTACCACAGGACACACTTACACACACAATGGGCAATTTAGTGATGAGAATAAATCTAAATGCTACATATACAACATTGAAAGACATGGAAAAGTGCACGCACACTGAGTGGGGTGGAGTGGGTGGGGGGGACAAGACTAAACCCCCAGCCCTGACGCTATGAGGCAATACTGCTGCCCTGCTGGAACATGTAACTGCTCCTCACACCACAGGAAAAACATTAAGAGCAGCAGGGAGTCATTGTTTTATTAAGTTGCAATTTTATATCTTTTATGCACAAGTTAATGATTATTGATTTGTAATTTAAACAAAATACAATGTTCAGCGTTGATTCTAGTATTTATTATTGTTGCTGTTCTAACTGTTTACCAACATGTTTCACTATTTATTTGGCATATAAATAATGCAGTATTTGTAAAATATAAATGTATAATCTCTGGTAAGTTAAGGGAAAAAAAACAGTAATTTATAAAAGTAAGTTTTATAAAACCATTAGCTGGGAAGAGCTTTTTTTCTGGAAGGTTTTTCTTTACTGTATTTAGTAGTTCACTTCAAATACTAAAAGCTATATGCCTTGATAAGTATTTGTTTTTCTTTGTTTTCTGCTGACTGGAATGTGCATTCATAATTCAGACTGGCATTACTGAAAAGGTGCAAAGTGAGTAAAATCAGTTCTTTTGCACATTGTTTGTATGCAGATTGTTTACACGTTTGTTGTCGCTCAGATGAGGCCCTGGGAGGATTTGTTCTCCTTAGGAACTGCAGCTATTTACTTCAATTAACTTGAACGTTGCAGTTTACTGCCTTTCTGACCCTGTTTCTATAAGTCTGCCTTGAGGAGGTGATTAATGAATAGAATTCCAGCAGCAAAGGACAATGATTGTTTCCTGACTGATAATAATTTAGTCCTCAGTGTACTGGGAGAGCAATCAAAATTATTTCTTGCACGGTGCATGCAAGGTTGTGTACAAATATTTTTGATATACACGTTCACATCTGGAAATCTTTTTCCTGACTTTTAAACATAAAAATGTGCTTATAAATATTTATACATTTTCATTAACTTAGCACATTTTGTTAGCTGCTATTCCCTCAAGCTGAAGCTCTTAAATTTTGTTAACTTGCAGCAGTTATGTCAAACATTCGGCTGTCTGACAGATTTCAGAATACCAGGTATTCCTTTCACGGCCCGTAAATCTGCATCCTGGTCCTTACACGCGGACATCATGCAGCAGCACTAAGCATTCTGTGCTGTATAAGACATGCTGTTCTTTATCGCTGCTGACCTGGCCTTGCTCTGAGACAGCATTTGTAGAGACAGGACAAAGCACCAGCGTGGAAATCCAGCTCTCCTGCGTTGGCATGGAAAATGTATGAACTGGGGCTGATACTGGGAGTCCTTTGCAAACAGCACCCCCCAGAATCTCTTTAAATTCAAATTATCAAAGCATGGCTGCATAGCTAGGAGTAACCGGGAGTGGGAACAACTTCCATCATTAAAAGTCTTGTAATTATTTGCAATTTATAATAACATGATTTTACCCTAGTTTTTTGGGCTATTTGTTTGTTTGTAAGTTTTGCATTGCCGGTGAATATAAACATCGTTTTTGCCTTGTGGTTATTTAAAGAGGATATTTTTAGTGCAATGAGTCTTTCACATTCATATATGTGATGTAATTTATACACCCCTAAGATGATCTCTGGTGAGTTTAAATACCCCTAATCTTCGAAATTCAGATGTTTTTTTGTGGTCTTGTTTGTTTCTTTCTCTCTGCACATTTTATAGTATTTAAACCTTGTGGTCTGGGGGAGGCTTACCAACAGTATTGACTTTTTAAGTTAAAATATACATCAAATTAATGTTTTGGCAGTGATCTTAAAAAGATCAAATATATATGAATGAAAACTAGAGATATATAAATATATTCTGAATATTATTTGTTAAAATATAATATTAATAACTTATCACTAAAGAATTGTATACATTGGTAAGACAGTATGCTTTCTGGCAAGAAACATAATAACTACTATAAATAAATAAACAAATAAAGCATTAATTAATTTTGCAGTGTCTTTTTTCCATTCCTGGCTGCAACTTTAAATGTTACATAAGGGCCAATCAGAAACCTTCAGCCGTAATTGGCAATTCAATTCCGGGCCTGGCAATATAGTGAAGTCATTTTCCAGCATTCAGACAATATCAGGGGTCACATAAAGCCAACATGTCAACTTTCCTCTTCATTATAGAAATAGCTCAGGACTCATTTCACTGTATACATCGCACACATAATTGTTTTTTACCTCTCTGCCCACAGCCAATTTACAAGCTCCTTCTTCCGAAGGTGCAATAGAGAAAAGGGGAGTGCCTCTGGATTTCACTTTTATTTGCTGTCTATTAAATGCATGACATATGGAACACAAGAAATGATATGTAGCCTGTCCCTTTTTATATAATTTATATGGTGATGTCTGACGAGGTTAGTTTTATAAAGAGACTGAAAAAATGAATGCAGTGAAAAGGCTACATTAAGAAGGGTTTCCACAAAATTAAACAAGGATCCATTCATTTTCGATTTTCTGTACCCGGTTTTCCTGTGCAGGGTTGCTGGAGTTCGGGCCCAAGGCAGGTGTGAGGCCATGGGGCTGCACAGAATACTCAGGCCTGAGGCCCTGAACTCTGTTGGCCCCGCGCTGTTTCTCACCCAGGGAGAAAGTACCAACTCAGCTCTGATGAAGCTGGTCTCAGGCCATCTGACACACCAACAATTGCACCTCATCACCCCACTGTGTGCAAAAGAACCCACAGGCAGACCCTGACAGACTCCCAGATCATAACACCCCCCCCTTCCTGTCCCTGCCTCAGGTCCCACATGGTCACACAGAAAGCCAACATGAGAAAAGCATCGTCTGATGTCAATGTAGCCAGTGTATATAGTGATGCTTGATCTCATTTGAATGGCTTTACTGCAACCGATATAATACTCAAGTCTAAGACAAATATACTATAGCATTATATATATATATATATATATATATGGAACTGGAGAAATCTTGTCTTCTTGCAAGGCTCTGCCCCGTCAGTAACCAAAAGGCCCTCAAGACCCCACCATTAACATTCCGATTGACCACTAGTTTGGGAACCTGATTGTCTAATGATATTTTTGGGTACCTTAAAAGATATCACAACCCTGCAGTAAAACCAGAATCTTTAAGTAAAACCAATATCTCTTATACTTATCCATCAGAGACTGGTCTACCACCATCTTCAAAAAAATACATTGTTATGGAAGCTGTACCTATTATATATTCACCTATTCACCATGTGTAGCCTTTACTGAAGAGACACTTTGTAATCAAAGCTTCCATAAGGTATTGTGTGATTAACATCTGTAATGATGCAACTAAATAGCCACTTAGGTTGGATTTGTGCTGGCTTCTGTGTCGTGGTTTTGAATGTGGATACATGCATGTTGTTTTAGCAAATAAACTATTTTAATTACTTCTTGGTTGTCTGAACTTGCAAACTCTGGTAAATTCCTAAATGGTGGCGTTACCATAATTCCTAGTTAACAGTCAGACACAACATCCCTAGCTTGCTGATTTGTCATTTGACTGTTATAATGCAACAGAGTAGATGCATTATACTAGATAATGATAAGCTGCTATCCAGCCGCTAAGTTGATTCTGTTAGACATACTACCGTTGATTTGGTCCATGAACTAACTAATTAACCATGTTGATTCTTACCTGGCAGCCTCTGAATTCAGTCCTGGAGCTGGATAACCAACCATGCTGGCTTTAGGCTTGTAACATCTGCTTTGAATTAGCTAGACATACTGTACTGAGCCAGTCCTTGAGCTAGTTAACCAAACACGCTGGCTTTGGACTTTCAGACTCTGAGTTGAATGAGATAGACATACTGACTTCGGGCAATCCCTAAACAGAGGTGACCAAACATTCTGTCTTACTGTGCAAGATATACAGTACTGCTTCTACAGAGTCCCTCAGCTAGATAAATCAAATATGCCCATAGAGTACTAGTTTGTGGCTGCCCCACAGTCCCTGACTCGAGATTAAGCTGAATTTGCATTACGATTGGGAATGTTGCGTAAAAAGCTGGAAATGGATCCCAAACAGCATTGCTGCCCAGGATGAATGGAGTTAGTCAACTATGAGGAAAGTCTGAAAGTAATCAGGACAACTCGATCAACTAAGTCAAATATCTTACAAAAATCGACAAATGCTGCAAAGAACTTCTGCCGATATTCTTGCTTCCGCTCGATGAGAACCCTCAGTGCCAGGATGCTGTTAATAGTAGACTTCTTAGGTGTAAGCTCAGACTGCTCCGGAAGTGATCACGGATCCTGTTAAGGATGACCCTAGCAAGGACCTTATCCAGCACAAAGAGCAGTCCAGGCGATCATCCTTCCCTTTCCAGATAGGGAGTACAAGTCCTGTTTTCCAGTCATTTGGAATAGTTCCTGACTCCAAAATGGAAGGAAAGATTGCCCGAATAGCCAGGATGACAGCCTTACCACCAGCTTGGAGAAGTTCACCCTGGATATCACAGATCCCTGCGGCCTTCCCTACCCATAGCTGATTCTCCACCTGTGCAGTCTCAGTGAGATTGGATGGTTCACAGTTGATCAGAGGATCAGCCTCAAGAACTGTGGACCCAGAGGTGTCCAATGTCCCAGTTGGAAGATCAGCTTTAAACAACTGCTCAGAGTAGCCGGCCGAGCAGGTCACAACTGCAGTGTCATTTGTATGGATTATTCCATCACCTGCCCTGACTGCAAGTCTCTGAGGACAAATTCAGATGTACGTAATAGTTCAATTCCTCTGTACGCCGGATGTGGGTCACTAGATCACAGATGGTGTGTCCCCTGCTCACAGATTCATCTAACAAATGCCTCCTTATCTGCCCACAGAGCCTGCACAGCCATCCTCCTCAGTTCTTGGTACTGACTGGAGTTGCCACCAAGCTGTGTGCTGCGATTCCTCTTGATAATAT
Source organism: Mormyrus lacerda (assembly GCA_015163995.2). Lineage (NCBI taxonomy): Eukaryota > Metazoa > Chordata > Actinopteri > Osteoglossiformes > Mormyridae > Mormyrus > Mormyrus lacerda. The sequence continues at coordinate 26,502,980 of JAABNX020000130.1, forward strand.
CCAGGGTGCCCTGTGAAATGAAACACTTCCTTCTGGGAACACCAACAACACCAACACAACTCTCGGCAACCTTCAGGGTCTTATCATGAAAGGTCTCCCACATCACATTAGAGTCGGCAGTCACACCAAAGTCTGCAAGTTCCTCACACAAACTGTGCGCAAACTCATCAGAAACAGCCGGCTCTTGGAGTCTGGCTAAGTCCAGCTTCATTCTCCAAGAAGGTGGTAGCCTACTAGACCTAAGCTGAACCTTTACAGTAGCAACAACAAGTCTGTGGTCAGAATTCATAAACTAGACACTTCTATAGACCGTGCAGTACTGCAGAAGCCTTCAGTGTCTGCCCACGAGGATGTGATCGATCTCTTTTGCTGTACCACCAGTATTGGAGTACCAAGTCTAATGGTACAGCTCGGGGCGCTGGAACCAGGATCCAGCGACCCACAGCCCCTGACCTTTCATAAAGTCAAGAAACATGGAGCCACTCTCACCCCAGTCTCCAGACCCATTGGGACTAACACGATCCTCAGAGCCAGCCCTATCAGTGCCAGTGGTTGCATTGAATTTACCCATGGCCAGAGTAGTGTCACCTCGTTCGCACCCAATAACCACTAAGAGAAGTTGCGAAAAAAAGGTCTCCCTAAATGTAACATCACTCAACATGATTGGAGCATACACCGAGATAATAGACAAGAAACCCAAGAAGTGCCTTATCCTGAGCTTGTTGAAAGAAGTGAGATCAGACACTATTGGGAGGAGCCGATCCACCACAGCAACAGCTACTCCTTGAGTATGGCAGCCATCAGGGTGACCAGACCAAAAGTAGTTGAATCCACCTACAGAGATCCAGCCACTCCCTGGTCTGCGTACCTCAGAGAGTGCCGTCACCGAAAGGCAGAGTTTATGCAGATGGTCATCTTGTCGGAGAGACAAGATGTTCCATGCATACCCAGATGAGCCGCCTCAAACTGGGACCCAAGTGCCATCATGCAGCAGGCGACACCTCAGCACTACACCAGCCCCAATTTCCAACAAGCTTGACCTTATTACAGTAGCTCTCCGATGGTTTTGACTCTTCCAGGGATGAGGCTCCCGAAGGCTTTCTTCCATCCCCTTCATGATGCGTGCAGCCTTCCTGCAGACAGCTGTAGCAAAGCTGCTCCCACGGAGAGCAGAAGGGTGTTGTGGACAGATTCTAGCACAATTATTAAAATATATAAATTGCAGTGAGACTTTTTGCGTTTTTTTTTCCTAAAAGGGTAGGTAACTTCTAGCTGTGCTCAGAAAGACCAACATGCATTCATAGCTTTTAGATGCCCAATTGAATTCCACTATTGGGCCAGTGGGCGGCTCCCTACGCAGAGAATGACGCACTACAGAGCGCCGACTCATTGCTGACAAAAGAAGGATCGGAATACTAAACATTAAGGATCTTATGAAGGATTAAAGGAAGTTTCTCCCACGTGGACATTTGCAAATGAGATAATTTGGAAAAGCTCAGTGTAAACCCATCTCTTTTGACCAGTTTGGTGAATATTCAGTTATGGGGCTTCTACAATGAAAAACTTGCATTTGACCCAGAGTGACTGACCACAGTGATTTAACTTCATCCGCTTCATTCCTCAAATCCCACAAATTCCTTATCGTCACCTCTGATCTGTTCTTCTTCATCTCAAAATCATCAAGAATTTCCACCTCAGCAAAGCACACGTAAACTATTTTGGCCTGTTTTAAGATCTCTTAGCATGTTACACTTTCATACTCATTTTCCTACCAAAACATGTGATACCTTACAGAAATGTTCTTACCAAGATTTCTTAGAAACTTAATAAGTAATGGAATGGTTCTCCATTCAGTTTTTCTTTCAAATCCAAGGATATCACAGTAGACATGGTCTTACTTAAAGTGTCAACAAACTCCGTCAGCAATGCATGTATAATATCTTCTTTTCCAGTGTTTTAGTGGTTGGTATTTATGATAAAAACAGCTCTGATATCAGGGTGAGAAGAAAGTCCCTGTTATTCCGGTGTGGAGAGTCACTTGATTGGTGGGCCAGGAAGGGGGTCATGGGCCAGACAGTGACAGTAATATGCTGTTAATTTCTTCTTCACGGGCGTGCTTCATTTTCACAGCAATGTGCTGTGTTTCTTCTTTTCTTCCCTCCTTTTATCTTAAAAATATATTTTTTTAAAATGTAAAAAGCGCCATAGCAAAAGGATTTTGACTGCTTGTTACGTCCCCTGCGGAGTTTGTCAAACAAAAGAAGATACTTTAATTTCATCACACTGGGACTCCTGCCTTGTTTATGAATCCTTCAGAAGTGATTTTGTCCTCCTGTACTTGTTTTCTTATGGCTAATCCTCTTTGCGAAATCAAAGAACCATTTAATCTTTACCATCATTTGCAGCTGGCAAGAGTTTTTGGGTTTATGTGGAAGATAACATTCTCCCAGGACCTCTGTGTGCCATACAGACATGAGGAGCTAGGGGAGGGTTTTCACAGTATTTAAAGTGCAGAACACAAGACTGTACTATATCGGGGTGCACAAGACATTATATAAATGTGTAATGTGTAGGTGAACAAACATAGTAGCATGATCGTGTGGAATAAATATAGTGAATATACTTCCAATAAAAAGATTGATAATAAGTTAATGTGACCAATGCCAGAAGATAGATGGATGAAAGGATGGATGGATGTATCGATGGATGGATAGATGGATGGACAGACTTTAGGTAATAGAATTATCTGTTTAATGCAGCTTCATGCCAAATGTTTATAATCCTTGGTCTTGAATCTATGATTGAATTGAACTCACTTGTGGCCACTGTTCTGAATACTGTAACTATATATAGCATACCTGTATAAAGTTCATGTTCATCTGAATGTAAATTATTTTACCTTCATGCTAACAAATCTACTGTATTTTTTTAGTACAAAACAAGCCTTTTATATGCACTGAACTTCAATGCATGAGTCTTCCTGATAAAAAAATACTATGATCTTATGCAAGATTTCTAAACAATTTACCTAGTAGTTTGTCTTAATAAGTCGGGAATTTTGTAAAAGGAACATTTCCTCTGGAGGCAGGTGAGAGCTTGGGTGGGGGGTACTTTTTTCCTGCATCTGCAGTCTTTACTCTCTATTTCAGCGATGCCACAATTCCCCAAATGACCCACATCACCAGGGCTGTTTAAACTCAAAAGCACTTCATTTCCTCTCCCCATCTGCTGGTGAAACTTCTCTCCTCCTCGCTCGCTCTCCAACGGCCTTGCCTCCAGATCCACGGCGAGCTGTTCCTGGCTAATCCCAGCATCCTGGGCTCCGTGCTGTGGCAGAGCCAAGCTGCCCGTTCCAGGAAGCCTGTTTAGCTGTGGCCACTCCAGGCACATATGTGCCTCTTCATCTTAACGAGCCACCAGTCGTGTTCTAATGGAAGACCGTGAGTATGCAGGGAATCTCAGCACTGATTGAACCATCAAAAATAAGTCACCAAATAACCAACTGGGACTGATTATTTGTGGCCTCAGTTATGACACGCAACCTCTGGAAGGCCTAATTATGAGGCCTCGTTAAACTGAGACAGCTATTCACTTTTACATGACCATGGGCTTGCAGGAAAGATGAAAATTTCCATGTCACAAGAAGCATATAGTAAAATTTTATCCCTCAGTGACTGAGTTTATATTAGACCAGGAAATGAATCCAACAGTTATTGCTTGAACTACAGAATGTAAACACTTTTACAATGGAAAATCATTTACATTGTTTTAACAAAATAAAATTTAGTATTCAAGAATAAAATTTATTTGTTGTATCTTGTTATAGCAGGATAACTTACTTTTTTCCCTGTTTGTCCCACAAACCCATTTATTTATTTTAAGCATTGTTATGTTTTACAATTTAGATTAAATTTTAAAAACGTTTTCAGTAGCACACAGAAAACGTAACATGAAATGTTTTCCCACAAAATGGACACACCTGTAGTTGCATGTGCATTATAGGAGTTGACACGTCAAACTCAATCATTAGAGCTATAAGTGGAGAGAGAGAGAGAGAGAGAGAGAGAGAGAGACAGTGAACCTAAAAGAAGGACAAAAATGAATGCATGTGTAACAGTGAAGGAAAGAAAAGGCAAGAACCTGCTGGAAATGCAGCAGTGATTATGTGAAATTGCGTAAGAGCGCAGATAGGTGTGCCCCCCCGCTGTAAAATGTGCCCTGAAATCCACGGTGTGTGACTCGTTACATCGTTTGCAGGCCTGTAAATCCTCCCACTTGCAGATATATGCGTGTTCAGCGGCGCTCGGGATCGAGCTCGTAGAGTGTGACGCTCAGAATGAGATGCTGGGAAAACTATTGGCTTTAAAAAAAATGCACCATTTGTGTTTGAATGAAGACGGGAAGAAAGTAGAAGAGCTACGGCGAAATTCCCCTCCGTGAGGACAGAGCTGGAAAGGAACGGAGTAATTGGGTGGCAGCCTCACTTCCCTCAGCGAGACAGACATATATGTTCTTTATAGGAATCTTAGCAGGGTTGACCTGTCGTGCAAGGTTATTAAAAGGAAGTTACAATTTGGCCCATTATTGCATATAGTAACATGAAACATATATTGAGTTCCCTAGGGGGTGCTGGGGGAAGGATTTCTGCTATAAAAGGATCACAGAAAAATGGAGAAAAGGAGTTTAAATACAATGTGTTATTTTCATACCCTAGAAAGAAAGACTGATCTGAAACCGTATCTTCTTAAAATTAGCACTTTATTGACAGGGGAAGTGAATAATTTATTCCAACTACTGAGCACAGAACATCACAGCCAAGGTTTCTTGGCTCCCACATCCACAAAAGCCAGCGTGAATTCAGCCCGAACAGGGCAAAGAGTGTATCCTTTCAGCTCTATTATTATAGCACAAATCTACAGAATGGAGGCAATCTGCCTTTTGTGTGAAGAAATATTGCCTGGGCTTAGGGGTTTAAAAGAAGTCAAAGGGACAGTAATAACTTTGCTTTTTGCAGCTACATTTTCCGGGCAGTCCGCATTCAACACATGTTGATATTGTGTGCCAGGAGTGATGTTTGACGAATGAAAGCAGAAAAATAGCTATTGTTGTTTTCATAATCACTCACTGTGGATCAGCGTGGCCCCCTGAGGTCTTTGGGAAATGGTTATGAGCTGAAACACAAACCCAAGAAAGTGGTTATTACACTGAAAATGAATGGAAAGCACTTTAGAAAGTGTGATACAATGCAGGGAAACACCAAGTATGACATAATATAGGGAAGCAGGTAGCATGATAGCAATAATAGCATAGCAGCTAGGATAAAATGGGCATTTAACCTGTGTGTGTGTGTGTGTGTGTGTGTGTGTGTGTGGGGGGGGGGATTTGTTAAGGATAGAACTTTATA
>JAABNX020000130.1:26508483-26526383 GCA_015163995.2 Mormyrus lacerda
CGGGTAGGGCTGCTGTCCACTGAATGTGTGTGTGCGCGTGTGTATGTGTGTGTGTGGGTGTGTGGGTGTGTGTGTGGGGGGGGGGAGTTGTTAAGGATCCATCTGTATAAAATTGTCAAAACTGTAAGTAGCCCTGGATGAAAGCAGTAAAGTAATGATGACATCTGCAGACTTTCTATTGAATAATTTTCCCATTAGGTGATTCCTCTGATGTTCATTATGTTTTTCTGCTTGTATAATGAACACAAAGAGACGCTCTGGTTTCACACTGGCAGTGGGGGGGCATGTAGCCTATGATGAAGGCCATACCCTTTTAACGAGCTCTCAGTCAAACAGCACGCTCACACTGAGACCCTACCTTTGTCTGTGCTAAAATATAGCCCTTTTTTTCTACCCTGCCATTTCCTTCTCTTTTTCCTTCACTTTCCCTCTCTGGAGAATATGATTTGTCATGGTGACTTGGAGGTGGGGTGGGGTAGCAGGAGATAAAATGTTTACTTTGGGGAAAAAACGGCTCTAACTTCCTTTAATGTATTCTTTTAGAAGACTCAGTGCACTGGCACAGAAAAAGATTAATTTATCACACCATCAAACACAGGAGATGCCCAAAAGTGAAATCAGAGTAAATTGTGACACACTGACAATAGCCACAGCTTAGATGGATTTCTGTGTCTGCTTTTGAAATTGAGATGAGAAAAAGTCAACTCTCATCACAACTGTCTTATAAGGGTAATTTTGATCCATTAGCTCACTACAGTTTCTTTCAGTCAATATTACATCCCTTACTTTCTATTAAAAAAACATCAAAACATCAAACATCTTATGGTAATGATTCTGGCAATTAGCTTTGGAGTGATATCCATATTTCTGGAGCCTTTACTCAAAGAAATAGAGTGGAAAATGAATGGATGGATTATATTTACTTTGTGTTTTTTGCCACAAAAGTTATGATAAAACACATTATTATACTTTTGATTAAAAAATAAAATGCAACAATAAAATAAATGTTTCATCTTATATACTGTGAAAACCTACTTCTGAATGGTGAATAGAACCATGGGATATGAGGACTGAAGTCTAAACTAGGGTGATTTGATCAGCAGCCCATTTGGTTGCTCTATTGCTCCATGACACCACATTTTTGCTTTATACCCTTGGGTGTAGATGGGCTTGTTCTGCTCTCTGTGCTTCACACATACATAATATGTTGTTGTGCCAAAGCATTGCTTGCAATCATATTACTTTGTTTGATCTGGTTTACTCCATCTTAGCTGCTAATTAAGCTGTATGCCCTGGTCATTTTAAATCACGCTGGTCATGTTTATAATTCTACCCATCATCATCACTATTGACATTGTTCCTTGTGGTAACTAGGTTCAGTGGTGGAATCATCTGTACTCCTCCACAAACAGTGATTGACCAGTGTTGCGTTTGGATAGAATATGTATAATGGTGCTTTTCCACTGGCATACTGGAACCAAGCCAAACCCGTACAGCAAACACACACTAGTTATAGCGCAGTTGTATTGCTTCGATTTTCCACTGCAGAAAGACCAGCTCGGTAAAGGCATCGCCAGGTTTAGAGAGTGACAGTGACATAAACCCAAAGAGATGCTTGTTTACTGTGCACACAGTGTACGTCATGCTTTACTATATGCTAATTTCTGCTAGTATGTCTGTGAGAATCACTGTCTTATGTTAGCATCAAACACTAGCGCGACTACCATTAGTTTGTGTAAATTTGCATTATGAATCCATTCCGTTCAGCTGACCTCTAATAATTTTTTAAGTACGAGAAGCGTGGAGATTCTCAAGTTCTGAGTTATTAGGAATGCATCAATACATCGCAATGTGCCATACTACTACTGTAATAATAAACAATATATAGAATAATCCTCTTTTTTCCTTAAGGTAATCCATGCATATCGACGCAGATCACTGGAGTCTCTGTGCATATCGACCAGTCAGATGTAGGGGACGCAGCCAGCTGGGTTTAGTCGTGTTTTCAGCCCGGTGGGTAAGCACTGTCACGTTAACGTGGGTACAGTTGGCATCATTCACAATGGAGATCCACGTCTTTCAGGTACGACTTGGGTACGGCTCAGTTCTTGGTGGCAGTAGGAAAGCACCATAAGTCTTTTATTTATGTTTGATGGAGCTTTGTTTACTATGCAGATAAATGATACATAGCACACATAAGTCCTTTCAGTGCCAAATAAAACATTGGGGGTGGTTTAAAATGGCTTTCGGAAACCCATGCGCACTTGTGATTATCGTGTTTTAATCACAGCTTAATGGGAGAGTGTGATATCATCATATATATGATGAGATAATTCAGTAACAAGTTATCTATATGATTATTTGGTCATCGCAAACAAGAGTTCAACTGTTGGTGGGTGGGTTATTGAAACATCAAATTCAATGCACAGAGACTGAGATGCCTCTTCTACTTAGCCCAACAATTCCCACGGGTCCAGTTTATCGACAATTACCCATCAGCCACTGAGACATGAGCTGGATACATGTCTGACTGGTGAGAGCTGCGGTACAGGGGGACTATTATCAGCCCAAGGCAGTGTAAAGCAGCCCAGCAGAGGGATTAGTGGCAGGGCTGTACATCCCAGTGTACGCGCACGCGGGGGGGGGGCGCCTGCCAAAAACATCTTCAATCACCTGCGCAAACGCTTAAATAAGAGTAATGTAGTACATTGTTTTCTTTTCAACTTAAAAGGCCCTCAGTCCAAAAGTCGCTTAGATGTATTCAGTAGAGAGCAGAAGCAGGGGGTGCTTCGGAAATTACCCAGGAGAGAGATGCGAGCTTCCGATTGGCCGTGTCCGGGGCCTTGTTAAATTATAGATTGCGCTAAGATCCCAGGGAGCCCAATGGTAGCGGAGGGGAATGGCGTTAAGCCTAAAATACTGAACAGAGTGCTGCCTCAGGACCACTTCATTTCACTAGCCGGAAGTAAGGCATGAGTTAAAGCATATAAACTGATAATGAGTCGTCAAATTATTATTCATTACCGCCTCATAATACTCTATTAAGCACTTATTACAAATTACCATAGTCTCACTTTACACAGACAATATTAGCTATAAATTTGCACAAATGTTTTGGTATGAAACAACCAACTACAATTAATCTATTATTCATTATTGTTTAGGCAGTTCTAAGTGATAATTCCACATTTGCATACCGAAACTTTCATATGCAATTTAGGCAAATCTGATCATTTAAAGTGGGCTTCACTGTCTTTTGCAAGGCAATGCATATACATATGTCTCATTGAGCAGCAGGAGTCCTATGTACCTCTTCTCGTACAAAGAAAAGTGTTGCTGCTGATGACTCTCTGTAAATAGCAAATATCCATCTGTCTTCCAACCACTTATTCAGCACTAGGTCACGGTGGACCTGGAGCCAACCTCAGGAAGCACAGGGTACGAGGCAGGGGGCGCCCTTGGCGGGATACCATTTCGTTTCAGGACACACACATACGCCCGCTCACACAGACACGTAATTAAGATTTCTATAAGCCAAAAGGACAGATGTATTTTATCTTTTTAATCTTCTTTTAATCCGTTTAATATTACACCATGTAAATGCCTGGCTTTCATACAGCAATTCAGGCTCAGAAACTTTCTGAAGTGTAGAACACAGCTTTCTGCCTCAAGCTGCTTTTAAAGAACCCGATAAGGTTCCATGTTCCCCTGAGCCACACATAATGCATTACTTATATAAACTATATGCAACATCTTTAGAAGTTAAGAAGAGGAGAGGGATGAAATGCAGGTAGCTTTAAAAAAGTATATCTATGTACATGCTGGGATTGTACGTTATCATGCTCGACATTAAGGTAAAAAGACCCATTTAAACTAGTGGCCAAAATTGTGGAAACACTTCCAGTTTTTAGACATTGCAGAACTTTATTCAACTGTTGCTCCAGCTAATTATTCAATCATCCAATGTATGATATTTGTAACATTCTTTGATCATTTATAAACATTGCCACCAATATTCGCAGAGTAATTTTTAAACCGTAATGCCAAAAATGCCATACCATACAAGGTACAGGGCAGGAGAACATCTGAGCCTGGATGAAATCAAGAAAATATAAATAATCATCATGACAAATATAACACATACAAGAGTCAATAATAACTCAATGGTATTACCAGTATCCCTCTCGTAACAATATAAGAAAAATGCCAAAAAAAGTTAATAGATAAAATTTTGACAAATATCTACCTATTAGCAAACAGCATGATGACTGTTTACTAACTATTGATGACTGATATACGAATGCTAATTTGTACTATGAGACAAGTTAATAACATGATCTTACCTAACCATGCTGTAAGGCTGCAGCCTATTGGTGGAAGTGTAGAGAAACACTCTTGGTGGGATGTCAATCTGTCGCAGGGGAAAATCGGTAAGGACAATTTGGAGACACCAATCCACCTAAATTATCCCCGCAGTCCAAAGGCAAACAATCGTAGTGCCGAAAGGAAAAATACGCATGCAGACTTACCACACCATGAAGCCCTCGATGAACCTCATAACCTCATAACACCACGGCAACCTTAACAGCACCTTACATATTTATTTCTGCATTTAGTTGTGAAGAACATTTTTTGGTTTAGAAATAACTTGTGCAAACTACTTGTCTGAACTTAAATGAATAAATAGCCCAAATTGCATTAGGTGAAGTACGAACATTAAAATATGCTGAATGAAAACATCGGTTTACAATCTTTTCCACTTCAAACACAACTCAACTTCTTCAGTGAGAGATGATACCACTTTTAATTAAATTTGTTTTACTTTTCTTATGGAGGTGCGATAGGGGAGAGACCTCAATTATAACATTCTAATTAAAAGTGATGGGAAATATATAAAATGGAAACGTAAGCTCGCTGGGCTTGTGAAGTTGCCGCTGTCACGTTCTGTCACTCGAATCGAAAGTGATGGCAGTACGTTGGGAGCCAGCGTCTGATTTCCAAATCATCATATTTTCTGAGTGGATAATAAAAAGCGTGTGATGGCTCCTCAGTCACCATACTGGCAGTGTTTAATAAGGAGAAACCGGTGGTGAGCGGGAGACAGCATGCAGCGCAACCCTGCTGTTTCAGGCTGGCGTGGGTGGTGGGGATTGTCAGAGCATCCAAGGGGAAGCAGCCAGACTCTGCAGTGAGAAACAGCTCCTCGCTGACAGGCTCTTTGTTTGTTTGTTTGTTTGTTTGTTTGTATGTTTGTTTAGTCACTCAGCGGTTTGGGTGCATGTCTCACCACCGTTCCCCAGGTGACCCCACAGAACCCTGATGAGATGCTCATCGGTGCCGGCCCGCCTTCGCTCTGGCCTGTGGACGCTAACGAGTGCAGGCCACACGTGTGCTGCACATGCTGATGGAGATGAATGAGGCTGCATGTCAAGGCTGCCTCCCTCTCTCCTCCTGCCTAACTCCATGCTACTGAAGGCTCCTCGTGACACAAGCCAGCCGAGACAGCTCGCAACGCAGGAGATCCGCAAAGAGTTAGAAAGGCCAAGCTCTTCCTCTGTGCGAGCACTAAATTGAGATTTATTGGCTACAAATTTGAAGCCCTGCCCCAAGTGCTTGGTGAGGGAAACTGTAAAAGTATGCAAGTGACTCTTTCATCTAAAATGCACCTTGTGGTTCTAGCTGAAAAGTTTACAGTGATAACATCAATTTATAACTGCTGAGATCTAATGATTAGAAATTCAAGCAGGAAAGTAATGCCCCTTTAGGCCTGAAAGTAAAGCTTTTATGATCGTATCCCTCATCGATTTGTGACTGGTAATCTACTGTGATTAACTGAGCAGGAGATGATATGCAAATTGCTTAATTATCCCAGTCCTTCATTAAATGGAAGCCGAGGCAAAGAGTTTAAGCATAGACCCCGAATAAGATAATCACCCTAGAAGAGGTCAGAAAGGACAGGCTGAGTCTCTGCAACCAGTGTGTAGAGAGCTTCAAGATCTCTGGCAGAGAGATTTCTCATGGGACTGGAACTGTATTCAGAATGTCTAACCAGTCAGTTTTTGCTAGCTTTACAGAACAGGATGGTCTAGACACAATTCTTTAAAAGATTTATTTGTTATTTTTTTCCAATTCTACTAGAGGGAATGCTTAGTGTTCATGGAAATTTATACTATTGTCTATTCCATTTTAATGGCTGGGCATCTATTTACTTTGTATTTCAAATAAACCAAGGTGCTTCCAACTCTTAGCTATTGCTCTGAATCTGACCTCAACTCCACAAGTAAGTGATTGTTTTAACATCACTGCTAGCTGTTATTGGTAGCAATTTATTAAGGAGAACCATTTAACTCTCTGGAGTCGGCTATCCTGCATGCGGAATAAAATAGCAATCTTCACAAACCATAAAAAATCACTGTTAAAAATGACATCATATAACTAGAGTGACTATATATCCTCTTTTCTTGGACCTGTTCCCTTTTTTGGTACCTAAAAATGCTTGAAATGTCCAGGATTTTGCTCTGTTTCATGCTGACATTTGCTTTCTAAAGTCAGAATACTTTCTACATGCATATTTACGTTGCTCTGATCTTTTTCCTCTTTTTTTTGCAAAGAAAAATATGGTCACCCTACTATAACAGAAATGGCAGTCTTCTATATTTGCCTTGACAAATTGTACTTCTTTACATCCTGTCTATGTGTCTTTTCATCCATGCTCGACAAACATAGACGAGACAAAAGCTTTCAGGAACATGAAAAAAAAAACGCTTTAACATTTGATTTAGCGGGAGCAGGGAGACGGGTCGCTATCACAGGGACTGGCTGTCTGAGAAAGTTTAACCACCCCCAGTCATACCCACAAACTAGCCTTCATTAGAAATTCAAGAGCATTAACAGAAACACCCGTCTCTTAAAGGTCAGCAGGAGAGAACGGGACGCCAAAGATAGGAGCTGAGAGTGGTAACCTTCAGGTCCACCTCTTTGAACTTCAATCATTTTTTGCCTGAGCTTAATAGGTCCCAGGGGAGGATCAGAAGAAGAAAAGACAAGGGTAAATCCTTAATGGGACAGCACGTCACCTTGACATTTTAATTAAGACTTTCCTCATTAGTATGCAGAAAGTTGGGAAGGAAGACAAAATGTAAATTCAGATGGAAGTCCCATATCTGCCCTTCTCATTTGAGAAAGAAAATATCACCACACAACACAAGACAGAGTGTTTGACTACACAAGTAGATGTAAATGTAAACGGAGAGACATATTTTACTGAGAAAAAAAAACACAGGGCAATAGGCAAGGAACAAATAAGTCGATATATCACAAGAAGTCAATTCGGTTAGGGTCACCTTGCTTACATTCCATTGTTGCCTCGCAATTTAGTGCTTTTATTTCACTGACCTGGGATGTTTCATTCAAGGGTTTTGGTTTTACTTCAGCACTAGATACAGCAAATCTGAGTAATAAATCAATTAAATACTACACAGAAGTCACTTTCAGACAGTACTGGAAATTTCTATAGCCTACTTAATGTCTATATGTATATATATAATATGTTATTATTCATAGCATCCTTTACATTTTGATGTGGATTTGGTGCCAGTTTATTTTTGTATAAAGCTGCCATTTGATATTAACCATTTATCATTCATATATGTGCTTAGAGGTAATTCTGTGGGGGAGAATCAACAGCCCTTTAATGTTATTTCACTTAGAGTAATCCCCATACCATTTTCTATGCCTCCCCACCCCCAGCCCTGTGCAAAAAGACACGAGTTGGCAAGCATCATGTTGAAAACCAAGGGAGTATAAGTCAGCTATTCAATCCATCTTCGGTGCTTTTATAAGTACTTTGCCAAAATAGACAGTCCATTAGGACCAAAGCTGAAAACCGGCAATGTGTTTGTCAGGATACTTGGTTAATGACTTCATGTCGAACTTGTTTTGCCCCCTATTAAAATTCAGAAACATCGATATATTTATCTATGCTGATAACAAACTCAGAAGCTCCACCCTTGAGTTTTTTGTCTCCATCTTAGAGATGGTGAGGACCCAGCCGGATGGACAACCTGCTAACCGGGCATCGTGTCAGGGGGTGTAAGGGCCTCACGCGACCCCACCTGCCCCACCTGCCCACCGGTGCAGGCCGCAGCACATCAAGTAATGGCAGGCAGCCTCGGGATTGAACAGAAAAGGGAATTCACATGGTAACATGTTTCAAACAGGCTAGCTTCTATCATCTGTCACACACACACACACATCCGTCACACCAAAGCGGTACTACAGAGAAGTAACACTAGTCAGCGATTTCAGTATCAGTTAACAATCCCACCAAGCCTCATAAATCCAGATGTCTGTGACTGTAAAATTGCAGAGAAAAAGACGGAAACTTGATATAAGAAAAAGATTGTAGTTAAACCTGCACTAATCGCTGAAATGGAGTAACTTTGGTATGTAATTCGTGTTTTATTTTGGGGTTAATATGCTGGAGCGCAATAAAAGATGGGAGTCTCAAATGACACTTTTTCAGAACCCTAAAAATTTCTCAGTGCAAATGCTTAAACACCATCTACTTGCCAATTTATGTCATCTTCAGCTGGTTGTACACAGACGAAATGAGTGAAGGCACACGGGAAATCAAAGAAGCGGCCAACATCGTAACAGACCTACAGTATAATCCCCCTCTTACCAATGAGGTGCACAAAGTAACTGTTTTGCATTATGACAGTCCAACAATATTCCTTTAGGTTCATGGTTATCATTTATCATTTTCCTATTCGAAAAAACAATAAAATACTAAACATCTTATTTTAATAAAGTTTGCTTGAGGTACATAATGTATACAAAATAAAGGAACACTTTATAAGTCTGTTCTGTATGTTCTTCGCCCTATGACATGTGTTTGTTTTATCAGTGCCTTGTTGTATGAAATATGTCTATTTGGCAATTCAGTGCTTTGCTTATAGTTGTGTGGTTGCTTATAAAGAAGACAGTCCATCTATATTGTAAATGAGGCCACCAGGCTGCTAACAGCAAAAGCAGAAGAAATCCTGTCACAAATCTAATCTTTTTGACAGCTGTCATCACTCAGTTTTTGTTCCAAAAAAGACCGGTTTAATTCCGTGGGTAGAGGGAGAAAATGGTATTGAATAACCCTCTTGGTCAAAGATTTTTTTGGTAGGAATTTCAGGCGGTGTGATATATTGGGTACCTTTTGGATCAATAACCGCTGCTCTCTTCATAGCTCAAGATAGGATTTGTCAAAATAGGAACTCAAGCAAAGCCCATTGAATTTAGCTTCTGAAGTCCAATTGTAATTCCTAGGAAAGTAAAAGGCACTTGTGCCAGATTCTGTGGAGCTTTTCTACATTTTTATCTTTGTTGTGTATTTGTATGTACTGCATGTATATGCTATGTAGTTTGTGAAATTATAATAATAAATGTATATATAGAATGTGTAAATCCATGTCAGGGAGGACAATGAGCTAGGACAGGATATGCAAACTATCATTTCAATTAAAAGGACTTGGATTTCACTAAAGCACTGAGTTTTTGCTGTTTGTTGATTGGTCAGTCTCCTATAATCATGCATATGTCACTAATGTTGATGTGAAACAGCTGGATGAGTCTTTCAATCAAGGAAACAAACCAGTCAAATCAGAAGAAGAACTGAACTATTTAGTCAAGCACAGACGCCTTTCTTTGGAATTCAACATGATGCTTGCCAACTCATGTCTTTTAGTACAGGGGTGGGGGTGAGCATAGAAGATGGTACAGGGGTTACTCAAAGGGAAATATCATTAAAGGGCTGTTGATCCCCCCCCCCCCCAACAAAATTATCTCTAAGCAAATATATAAATGATAAATGGATAATATCAAATGTCAGCTTTATGGAAAAATAAACTGGCACCAAACCCACATGAAAACTTAATAGATGTTATGAATAATAAACATGCATGCAGACAATATTTGTATGATCATTAATGCTGTTTTTATACAATTTGGGATGTGAGTTTATATTCTGCAAATTGTCTAAGTGCCACCTTATTTCTATCAATGTAAGAAGTCATGAATCTGATAGCATTGCAATTCTATGCCCACCAAAAGGGAAGAGGACACTGTGGACAGCTGCGCTCGATACCTCCGTACACTAGCGTAGTAAAAGGGGTAAGCTTCTTTGAACAGTTTTAAAGTTTCTAGTCAAAGAGGGCAGTGTTACGTAATACAGAGTGGCATAGCACAGTATTATGAAATTCTTAAGACAAAATTATCCAGGACACTCTCCCATGGTTCGGCAAATTTTAACGCCAAGATTAGAAAATGCCACAACAGTGCTGCTTTTAAAATACTGTATACTTTGATACTAATGTCGGGACAGTAGATGCGCGGGTACCTCAGACCCGTCTCATTCAGCTCTTCACCACAGGTACTACTACAGCAACAGCTATTCTTACTGTACTGTTTCGTTGTTGACCGCTGATCTGTGACAGTCCGCGCTGCCACCTACTGGAAATACCTAATCAATTATGTAGCACATGCGCGGTCATTGCGCATGGATGTTTCTGCTAGACACAGAAATCAAGGCGACACGCACACCGACCGCAGCTGTCCACAGCCAACCCCTGATGACGAGATTTACGTCTTGTCCCTTCGTCCACCACCGAAAGCACATGAGGGAAAGTGAAGCATGAATTGGCCTTAATAGTATCATTACTAATGTGTGCCATCCACAGAGCCGAACAATGGATCCCTTAGAGTAACCTTGCTTAGGGAAAAAAAAACAAAAAAAAAACACAATGGATAGTACCTCTCTTCCCTGTTCGTAGGTATAGGCTTCACATTTTGGGGCCATATAACTCAGCAATATGGGTAGGATTTGTTGTCCTCGGCTGCAGGCAGTGGGATATTAAGTGAGGCTTTTCCCCGCTGAAGTTATCGCTGGTGTCTGGGGCCTCAATCTGTTAAAAAGCCCGGCCATAACTCCCGCCAGGAAGGCGGCTCCCAATGACTTTTGTCATGAGTTCATCATTAAAGTGATAGCTAAGTGGCCACGGGGAAACAAAGAGGACTCCCCTCGGCATAGATCACCAAACGCATCCTCCAACTATCCTACGGAGCGTCTGCGCAAACCCAGCAATGCTTTTTAACATTCCCCGTTTGATCCCAGCTATCCCCAGTATCATCTTTACTCATTAAAGAGCAAAAAGAAATCAAAATCATAAATTACGCTTAATTTTTTTCAGTTTTAATTTTGCTGAATTGAGAAACATAAGCACATCTGCTTCATCTGGTCTGTTTAACATTATGCTCCATTACATAAGAAAGGATATTTAACTTTCTTATAAAGGACCTCCGTAAAGTATAGAGTATCTTAAATATCTTTTTAGAAAGGAACTATAGTTGCCAGGCTGCTCTGCAACTTTTTATTCATTCTTGTTTCCCGTTGCTTTTTAACTAAATCCGAGTCAAAACGCATGACGCATGTGAACATTTACTTTGCTGCTGCTGTAGCTAAGTTATTAGATTGGACAACAAGGTGAAGTGACAGAGTCCTAATAAGACTCTTAAAATGACAACATTCTGTCATGATCCGCTCCGTACGATCCTCCTGTGTGCCACGCCCACCTCGTTACCTTGTGTTCCTGCCCCGATTGTGATCACCTGTGTCCTGTTAATCCCTGACCAGCCTGTGTATTTAGTCCGCGTCTTTCCCCAGTATGTCAGATCAGTCATTGGATTGTCATGTGTTTAGTGTCGCTGATGTTCGTGCCTGTCTGCTTGTTCTCCGAAATAAACCCCGTTACCCTGACCGTCCGGCTTTGCTCGCCTCCTTGCCTGCTCGCCTGCCCATGGTTGTGACACATTCGATGATGTAGATTTTACTGTTACTGTAAGCTTACACTGTAGTCACCTAATATTTTCTATTTTTTATAAAGGCCTAAAACGATGTGCATTGCTTATTTCATTTGCATAGTATTTTATTATGTACAGTATGAGATTCAGATAAATACCCTAAGATTCCATCACTAATTTGTATAACTTGCTTGCACAGTGGTGCAGTATTTGGCATCAAGGAAGTACTGGGTACTGGGTACCGGATACCCAGTACTGAGTGTATGTGTGTCTTGCAAAGGCTTGGCATCCGATCCTGGATTTCCCCCTGCATTGTGCTCCAGAGCATTTGATCCAGGCAAGCTGTGAGTCTATTCTGGATAAGTGGTTGGAAGTTGGATGAAATTCCATATATAAAATACTTGAGTAACTAATCTTCCTCATTCTTAAGTCCAGCCCCCTTGTCTTGCCCTGTCCTGTGCTCTACACTTTCAAAAAGGATTGTCACTTCCCCTCTCCCTCCACCGTGGCCCCAGGGGGCCGTTTTCTCATATCACTGCATGCTTGGATGGTATTGTAATAGAGCCCTCATGACTTGACTCAAGTGAACTCGCATAGCTGTGATTTGCTTTCTTAAGATCCAAAAATTGTATCTCCTTTAAATGCTCATTCACGTTCACTTATTGCCAAGGCAGAGTTACAAATGCATTTTAAATGCTACTTTCACATAAAGCTTTCCCAATATTCTCTGTTCTGCTCAACCCTTCTTTCATCATTGAGGTAGATCACTTGCACTTCCAGAAGCCTTTCATGTCTGCAGAATCATTTGGATTCCATTTCATTCAGAAAAGTACTGCAGCAGAGCAATGGTGTGACCTTCTGCCCGCTGCTGTCCAGAGGTGTCAAACAATTTGAGTGAACCCAAGTTATTCAGGATTATGCAGCACTCATGGGACTAACAATATGCCATTTTAAAATATATAAATCTATTTTTAACTTTACGAAAATTTTTAAATAATATAAAATCTCATTAGAAACGGTCAGTAGGGCTCAATTAAAGTGAAAAGTCACTCACTTGTACCATTAGTTCAACCTAGCGCACTTATGCCTAGGCGACTCCTTCACAGCATGTATGTGTTGTTTACCTCACTTGTATGTCGCTTTGGACAAAGGCATCTGCTAAGTAAAAGTAAATGTAAGTATTTCACCCCTGGCACAAGCCTGGCTGAAGAATTACCCATGTAGTAGGAAGGTGAGAAAGAGGGACTCTGTAGTCACTCGAGATAAACATTTTCTTGTCTTCCATAGACAACGAATAAAACATTTGTTATAGATTTGGCCATTACCTCCCTTAGCATCACTGGAAATGCAAGGTTGCACAATGTCTCACCAGTAATGAAGAACCACTTAGCATATGTGTAACATATGGCAAAGCCTTTAAAACTGCTTTTAAAAAACTGCAAATACAATATGTTAATTGCATAACTAGTTAGCTACATAGTAGCTTGGACGCAAATTTTATACTGGAAAAAAAATAAATACATAGTTGTTTTTGAAGATGATCAAAGCTCTCCTTTTTGAACAAATGACAGTCAGTGATTCAATTAGTCTCATAAATAACATTCATTAAAATTCATTGTATACAATCATATGCAAACATACAGGTCCTATCGACAGAAGCACATTTTGCCTGGGGCAGACTATTAAATCACAACCAGACTTTTGGCCCATTTGTTATTCGTAATGTCATACATATCTTTCAATAAACACAGTCTTCTTCCCTGTTCAGTCGGTCAGAATCATAACGGCCAGAATCTCTAGCTTCTTGAGCAGAAAAAGCAGCTGGTGCTCAGTGGATACAGTCTTCGTGCTTTTGTGGTTTAGTACTTCTCCCTGCACCATGCACCATAAACCCTGACTAAGGCACTGTGCAGAGGTATCTAGAGGTCTTCACACCTCTACAATGAGGAGACCTAATTATCCTTGACAGTGTTTGCTCAGATTTCATGAGGTGGCCTCATCTCTGGATTCAAGCTCCCTTTCTGTGGATCACTGGGATTTCAGCCATTTTCAGCCATCTAACAAAAAGAGAACTAAAATTGTATCAATAATTATACTTAATTTCCAACCTGGTGCATAAATAATACAAAGTCTTTCTTTTCCGCATTTGATAGCAGCTTTTGGGTTAATACCTGTAAAGTGTTATGTAACAAATGTGTAAGGATGTGAGGAAGCAAATAAAATATGACTGCCTGTGAGTTTCACCGCAGAAGCTGGCAGAGTGGTGTCACAGTAAATGTGAATGCTTTCTGTTCATATCAAAATGCAAGGAAGCCTGATATCACACTCCACAGATCATTCGAGGTAGAACATGAAGAAAGGTGAGGTAAGTATGAGTAGAACTGCATTGAGTTTATTTCTACTAGGGTAGAAATGATTTAGGCAACAGGACTAAACCGTATCTCAGCTGTTATGCCCTGCATCCCTGCACCTCTTGTTCTCTCATTAATGTGCCTCTAACATGCCACAACTGTTGCTAATTTGGCTTACTTCTCGTTTCAGTCCTCGTGTGACTCACTCCAGCTGCCTCTCGTCTGCTCCCCCGTGAGTCGTATAAAAGTGCCTCCCAGTCCTGTGCTCTCCAGTCCAGTCATTGATGTCATCCTAGTTTTAGCTAATTGTGCCTGTTGTTTACCGGTCTGTTTGGTTTGCCCGGTTCCTGCTTTTTCTTTCAATAAACCCCCTATTGTTTGCCCTTACACCTCCTCCTGTCTCCTCTGTGCATGGCCGTGACATCAGCATTGTTGAGATGAATCTTATGTTTAATGTTCACCCTCCAGATTTACAACAATTATGATCCATGTCTCTTTACAATACAGCCATCCAGAGATAAAAGACCAGTTCACAATAGTAGAATGCATTGTCACTATGCAACAGGGTCTGTAACTAGCTGTTAGTCTGCATTTATGAGGTATTAATACAAATGCATTCGTTGATAAAGTACTATCTATTTTTATAATGGTGCAAGGAACTAAAATAACATAATATCTGAAGTAAGAATAGAATTAATATTATAAAGGTCAGATAATTTTATGCCTGGTGTATTACATATGAATTTAAAGTGCAAAAAAAAAATCCCATTCTAACTTCCAGATTAGTGAGCTACCCAAGCTCTGGTCAAATTGAATGTAAAACCTTCACTTCAAAAAATGTCATTTTTATTTATTATATAGACATGAATTTGTATCATTTGAGCTCATGAAATCCTGCACTGGAATTTAATTAAGATGCATTCCACATGCCATCATGAAATCTCTCTGCCTCTCTGACACAACCATAGACATAGAACGCGATGTTTAGCACAGTTTAAATAAGCATAGGTGCTCAATCATCATGAATGCAGAAGTTAGCTATGATGACGTGTTAACATACAATTAATTCTTCTAATACATAATAATTACAAACAAAGACTTAGTAAGTATAACTGCCCCCCCTCACCTGCATTTATGTGTGGGGTTTTTCTCTGGGTACTTTAGTTTCTTCCTACAATCCAAACACATATGCGTTAGATAAATCAGTGCCTCTGAATTGCCCTTAGTGCGTGTGTGGGTGTGCGTGTCCCCATGGTGTCCTGTCATGGTGTCCCGAGCTCATGTTCTGCTCTGTCTAGTAAAGTCTCTAAGTTCCCTGGGATCCTTAGCTTGAGTTCAGCTTGTCAGGTTACCTTCAGTGTGCAACTCAACTAAATCCATTATTTTTGAAAACATTAGTTTTACTCTAAAGAATTTAAAATAAGGACTGCAGAGATGTTCATTGTGCACAATTTCTGACGAGATTATTTTAATCCTGATTAGAGACGCATATATCCATACATTCCATAAAAAAAAAAATTATAATAATCCAAAAATGTGTCTCCTGAGAAAATTGCAAAGAACTGTGGCCATGTCTGATTCAGGAAGCAGCACTGGCTAGTTTTTTTATCCTCCACGACAGCCTTGCCTTTACCACATTAATCAAAACTGCATGTGTTTTTCATCCTTCTCAATGCTACTACATCCTTCAGCACTCAAAGTTTTGTTATTTTTCTTGAGACCGTTTATTATACTTTTTTACACATTAGCAGCCCTGATATCTGCCCCTTTGTTCCTGCCTGGTGACAGTGGTGGTGCGGGCGCTCTGCTGATGTCAGACGCACCCGTCCTCTGCAGGGCCACCGTGATTGGCACACGTCCTCCATTACCAATCATCCCTCACCCTTGGCCGTGTCTTTCCTGCTCCCTGCCAGTCTTCTCCTCAAACACACCCATTTGACTGACGTGTTGCCTTAGTGTGTCGGCTTTTTCCAGAATGAGCAATAGCAGGTGCAGTCCTGTGGACCCAGAGCGAACAAAATGGAAAAACACGTCAGAAGTCATATGATCTATGTTCTACAAGAGTGGATGATTTAGCCATCGGAGTGCTGCCTGTAAACCGGTGTTTGCAGAGTGATTGATAATTATCGGTCAGAAACATGCATATGATACACATAAGCTCTGCTCTGAATTTTGTGGTCAATACAAGTCCTACGAGATATCATCCTTGGATGTTTTCATATCATGAAACTGTACACTGTGTATATAATGTTTTAGCTCCCTAAAAATGCCAGCCTGTTCGTAAATCGTAATTATTCCAGGGTTATCATGTATTTCCAAAAGACCAAATTTGTCATTTTCCGTTGCTGTTTGCCCATCTCCTCTCCCTTCCGTTTTTCAGAGCGTTTCCGACTCCATTTCACAGACAAAACACCCTCAGCAGCACCTGCCAGGCTGTTTACCCACTGGCTGGAATCTTTATCTGAAGCCTGACATCTAATAAAAAACTGCCCTGCAGCCTGAATGCTTTTCCCGCCAACCTGCAAACTCCCAGAACAGGCGGAAGCAGCCAGAAGCTTTGTGCCGGCCCCCGACGGTCCCCCACTGGGATGTGTCAACCAAGGTTACAGAGCAAGGAATTTAATGCAGAAAAACCTATAGAAACCATTGCTTTAACAGGGACTTTAAACTTCATGCTAGACCCTAGATAAATATCTCAATTGCCCAAACATAAATGAAATCGATTTTTAAACACAGATATGTTTTCGAAGTACAGTGGCAAATGAAGAGACCGATTTGAAAACTTGTCTCTCGTTTGAAAACATCCAGTATATTGGATGTTTAAATAACCTTCATATTCTCAGATGTATGTCACATCGGTAACGTGAGTATTTCTTTGCCAATTGCCAATGATTGAATGTAAAATAAATCTATAGATTCAAGTGGCCAATGTTCAATATGCAATTACATTTGGGGCAATGTACTCATTATCATTCATTCATCTTGCAGAACCTTTCATCCAGCCCAGGGCCTTAGTTACAAAAAATATATAAGGTAGTCATAGGATGTTTCATTATATACTGTATGGTGGGTATTGTACTCATACTGTTTATTACTTTACTCCAGGGCTATTTAAATCACTGCCCTCAAGGGCCGAGCACTGCTGTTTTTCCAGCTTTCCTTTACCTGAAATTATTGAGCTAACTACCTGGGAGACTTCAAAACAAGGCCTGGATTTGGAATCGAGGGCCAGATTTGGGGCAGAACAGTATACCACTGCATCCACTGGGAACATTTCATAAACAGAAAAGGAGGGTAGGACCTAATATATAAATGAATCTCATTCACATAAAGAAACAGCATCCAATCATGTATTCATCTGGTGCTTACCTATTAGGAAAAAGACAAACCTGGTTGCCAAACTGCGGTGGCACTGTGGTGCAGTGGTTAGCAATGTTGCTGCTCCCCTTAGAATCTGGTTTTGAGTCTCTGCTTGGGTTCCATGTGAGTGGATTTTGCGTGTTCTCCCTGTGTAATTGTGGGCTTTCCTCCAGATACTCTGGCTTCCCCCCACAGTCCAAAAGCATGTTAATTGGGGTTGCCAGATTGCCCATAGGTGTGCCTGTGTGAGTGAATGGTGTGTGAATGAATGGTGTGTGAGTGTGCCCTGCAATGGATTGGTGCCCCATCCTGGGTTGTTCCTTGCCTTGTGCCCATAGCATC
>JAABNX020000130.1:26526483-26536747 GCA_015163995.2 Mormyrus lacerda
TGAATGGTGTGTGAGTGTGCCCTGCAATGGATTGGTGCCCCATCCTGGGTTGTTCCTTGCCTTGTGCCCATAGCATCTGGGATATTCTTCAGACCCCCCCCCCCCTGCAACTGTGAACGGGATAAGCGGTTTCAGAAAATGGATGGATTGTTGCTGAACCTATCTTGGTCCTCATGTGACTTGGGTGCTCTGGCCATGAAGGTCACTATCTGCTTCTATTAGTTATTTGACAGGAGCAAATGCTGAAAGATAAGACACTTTGGAACAATGCGGCTGAATGACTCAGCCGGTCTGCTTGGCATGATAGAGGCTGCTGCTGTAGAATAAATCCCCCAGGGTGCACCACAGGCACCGGCGCGAGGGTGGCCTGATTGTGTGAAATGCGCCTGTGCTCTGACCTGGAACTCCGCAACTAACGGCCTGCAATTACAGAAGGGGGGGGAGAGGCAGCAAGACTGTAACAGAGCTCATTTGGTCATAATGCTTCAGTGATTGTGACATATTACGCACTGATACAGTTACGGTTAATACACAATAGCTGTTCCCCCTCTGCTCCAAGCAACACTGCTGCACATTTCTTGCTACTGCACATTCCCTTTCAAGGTGAGCAGTGACAGAATCTACCATGACTCAAGTGCATAGCATATGCAATTACATTCTCTCCAAGAATGTGGGGGGAAATTCACAAGAATATGAAAGCAAGGCTTAGGCATTAAAAACAAAACAGCGAAGACTGACAAGTTGACAGCTGCACCAAGTGAATTCTCACTTTTCATATTTCATTATGCAAATTGAGGAACTGCTCAATTGTAAGGTGATCAATTTTTTTCCGGCTAATAATAAGAGTAAGAATAATGAATTGAAGAATGCAATAATTTTTTTCGCTGTGGAGTTAATGTCATTCGGAAAAATAGACACAAACTGCCTGTAAAATTCTAAATCTGCTTTCATACTCTATTGGTAGAGGCAGTGATGGAAAAACAACTCAATTTCCATACTTAAATAAAAGTCATTCAGTGGAATACTACTCGAGTAAAAGTTAAAAAATACCTGATATTAAAAGTACTGAAATATCAAAAGTACTACACATTCATATCTCTTACAAAAAGCAACCTATCCTTTTAAAATCACTTAAGACATGTTTTAATACAGCATTGTAAGTGACAGTGCATCACAATTAGGAGAACTGAATTGTACAGAAGCAGTAATACGCTTTTGTAGAATCACAATAGAATAAGTGGACTATTTTATTGGAATAGACTGATTGTGGGTTATTTGCTGACAGTTTATGCCTACTGCAGTGCCAGTCACAATGTAGGGCAGGCTAGTGCGATGAGACACTTTCACACCATGGGAAGTTTTTTTCTGGAACCAGAACCTTTTCCTGGAACCAGGAACTTCTGTCGTGTTTACACCACAGAAACTCGCCCAGATTATTAGTTCCTTGGAGGCAGTTTAAGATCCCATTTTTACAACGTACTCCAGACTAGGTACTTTTCTAACTTGGAAGCTAGATGGAAGAGTGGGGAAAAGAAATGAAGTGAAGCAGAAATTGAGCAGATGGAATAATTTTTGTACCCCAGTTATATTTAATATACAAATTAATACATTTTTATCCCTTATGCCTCCATACTTCTACATTGGAAAATCCAACAGCTAACCAATATTTTATCTAACGTCACTGGTACCAGCAATGAAGCCTGCCAACACTTATTAGCAGGATAACGTTACATCGGTTTTTATTGTCTAAAATCATGCTGGGCAAAATTAAAAAGAATCTGGGTATGTTATGGGTCATATAAGTAAAATACAAATAAAAGGCTGTGTGCTGTTTTGATTGAGATAGATCCCCCAATAACTAACAGATAATATATAATTTACAATATAAACTTATAAACTAATAAATAAAAATAAAAAACTTAAGAAACAACATATTTACCCTCAATTGTTTTGGCGTGCAGTTTTGTATTAGATTATGCATAAAGTTTAACCTATCAACTTTTTGCGTCTCCTATTTATCATAAAGGCCTCAGTACCTATGGTGCAGTGGGAAAGCAACGCATGACTGTGGCCAGGAGCTACAAAAGTTCCAGTTCGAGAACCAGGTTCCCGAGTGTTAAAGTGCCTACCGTGATATTCCACGATGTAGTGCACCACGACTAGGGACCACAACTAGTAACCCGGTGTCGGTGTCTAACAGTCACTAACTAGCATCGCCTTTGTCAGGGAAGTAGGCTTAGGCAACGCACAAAGCAAATTAACAGAAACATTTTGATTTGGTTTCAGTTCAGATTTCTGTTTTATGTTTCATCTCTGAATCCCCCTCGACAACTCTGTGGTGAACATGATATTTTGTGAGGTGGTATGCAATGTCAAAAACTTTTCAACCACTGGTTTAAACTGAACACAACATGCTTTTAAATCACAGCCTACTGATTGATAATTATCCATAGACACTTAAAAAAATAGCTAGTGCTATCTATCTCTAGGTAGCTCGTCTGGGAGTTGCCTAGCTTTGGGCAGAGTGGTATGAAAAAGAGAGTGGTGACACTCCCATAGGGGCCCATTGTAAAAAAAAATGTTGGAGAAATTTCCGGCCAACTTCCAGGTCATGGTGACGGTAAATAGTTCCAAACATTGACATTCACGGCATAGAATCACTTTCATTTCCATTGCTTGCCAAACACTTTAAGTGGCATGTTGATAAAATAACATATATATATATTTTTTTTATTTAATGTATTAGCTGTCATTAATGTGGTAAATAGTGTAATTTTGTTTCTGTATGTGCGCAACTTTAACCGTTAATGTTTATCTTAACAGTCATGGCCTAAGGTAGCTTAGCCAGCTATCAAGGCTAATGCTTCCACTTCACTGTTGAGTTTGTCAGATACTGTCAACACAGGGGTTAGTTACATATTAAGTTGTTCTGGTTATCAGTGGGTTCATGATTACAGTTAGCTGCAGGCTACCATGTTAGAACACCTGATTAAAATATAATTTTACAGTTCTCCTGGGACACACATGGTTCATTCATACAAGCCATGTGTGTGAATGTTCTAGTTAATTTGTAGCAAAATAGCTTAATATTATTTAGTGGTAATTTATTTGCCAAAAAATACCAGATTGCGGTAAAGTATCTATTTTTATGTGCACGTATTAAGGGCTGCATTTGTAATTAGCACTCAAACAAAAAAGTGTTTTTTTTTCAGATTATTTCGTCTTGGTGTGAATTTACAATATCACTGAAATAAACTAAAAACTTGTTTGTCCATATTGACATATATATTTTTCCACCCTTGTTATCCCCCACTCCCACTCTTTGCCCTTAAAGTGTGAGGTGTGAATGGGACATTACATAGCGGTAGTTTTTGCAATGTTTGCCCAATTTAACTTGTGGATAAAGAATGATTATGGATTTTGATCACGGGACTCTGAGAGGTGGGTGGTTTGCTATAGGCCTACAAGTAAATGGCATATTTTGTCTGGCAACCTTTACGAAACATAATACAGAATTGTTATTTGTACTGTATTTCAATCAGAAAGTTGTTTAAAATTGTAAAAAAAAACATTTCTATATTGTTAACGTTTCAGGTGATTTTTCTTCTTAATTAGTTTCTTGTTATTAAGTTTTGGCATGCTGCATGCAAAAAGATCAACTTCCGGCTTGTCGGAGGACTGGGACTTGATATGTAAAAAGGTTTTTTTTTGGAAATTTTTCTTGATGTTTGAGGAAGATTTATTCAATAAAAGGTGCACAGTTATGGTTGTTTGCAGGTTGATTTTCAAATATAGGCTATATATGCTGGGTCACTAAAGACCCCAGGCATGTTATAGTGTTTCCTGAAAGTATTATGCACATGAGAGTTAATGTTAGAAATCCTCAGGAAAGTGAAGGGAGGTTGATTTACATTTAAAAAAGAAATCAAATCCTACTACTTCAGGATTTTGCATTATGTAATGCATGCTAACATGAATGAACTCTTTCCCTCCAAAAATTAAATTGATAAACTGATTGTCACTCGCAAACTGATGCGATAACATTTATACAGCACATGTAGAGGCACAATACCCACAGATGGTTTATATTCACTGTTTAATAACACATTCACTGCTATCTGGTCAGCGAGATGTGTCTGTGCAGTGATACAATTGGTGAGTGGAGCTAGTACACCAGTAGTTCCAGCATTAAACTGCTCACTACAAAAGTCTGTGGAATGTCTTGATTAACCGAGTCATGATTTCTGATAAAACACATCGCTGTTGAATCTTTCAAATATATTTTGTTTGGCCATCAAAGAATACAGAAAGAATCCCATAATGCATTATGAAGGAATCTATAGAGTATTATAGATGAGCTTCGTTACCTCTTATGAAGTATGATAGACTATAATGCTTTATGACTCTCAATAAAAGATGTAATTCTTATACTGACCATTATTATAGATACCTTAAAATGCAATGTAGATGACAGCATTAAGTAAAGTGTTACCAAAAAAACTACTAATGATCAGTTACAGTGATAAGAGTAAATTTACTCCATTACCTCCACCCCTGAGTAGAGAAAAAAAATCCACATAAACTTTAATTATGAATGTTCCCTAAATGCTTATCTTGAACAAGCTCAAGGTGAAGCTCTCCCCAGAAGCACAGGGCACAAGGCAGAGGACACCTGGGATGAGATGCCAAGTTCATTGCAGGCATGACCACACACACTGAGAAATCGGAGAAGATCCTGGAGTTGTAAATAACTGGTAAATAACCATTCCAGGTCTTCTCTAGTTTCTGAGAAAGAGACTCATCCAAGTTGGTGCTCAAGGTTGAGTGGCTCATCACAGTCGCTGAAGATGTGAGTCTGAGGGTGATGAAGACCACTCTATCTTCAGTTATTCTTCAGGGACACACATATTGACGAAGGCTCCAATCTAAAACACGCTTCACTCAGCTCCCATCACGCTAGACTGCCATACTGCCTCCATCGGATTGTCACTGCGGAGGAGGAAGGCTGGACATGTCCCAGGAACAGAAAACAGCCAGGTGGGTGATTTACTGCAACTATATACAGGTACGCGTGACTCAACATTCAGGTACATATTCAGAATTAAAACCCATTCAGCTTATAATAAATAATGAAAAATAATAACACATAATATGAATTTTATTATTTTTTAGATTCACCATCTTCCACAATAAATGTGATGTAGTTTTGGCTGATGGTAGCATAATGCTGGCCAGGATTATCTATATCTGGCTGCCCCTCCCTGTCCAGCCCCCACCCTAACCATCTGGACCTGGGGTCAAATGAGCCTGCCCTGGGATTATACTCTGACTCCCATCTGCGTGTGTTTGTCAGCTTGTAGATCGGTGCCTTAGGGGAGGGAGGGAGGTATGGGAGGGCTGCTATCCAGCAGCGTGCCAATGCAACACACCAACAAATGCTGTTAAATCAGGAGAGATCTTATCACCGAAGCCCCCTGACCCCAGAGAGAACCCATGCTTCCATTTCCCACCAAGAGTCATTTCAATTAATTTAGCATAGCTGGCGAAAACATGGCATGTTGCTGCATGGAGCTCTCAGGCGCTCATACCCAATGCCACGCGCCACATTCCCCTCCTATTAAATACACAAAGCATAAGCAATGTTGATGAATTACCTTTGCATTACAATCTCCTTTTATTAGTCATGCTTCCTTTCCTTTTTTCCAACTGACTTGACATTAAAGCACACAGAAAGTGGGGCTGGTTAAAACAATTTTTTTTTACAGTGCTATCTTTTAAATAAATAATAATAAAAAAACTAAATTAATTAGAAGATTAAAAACCTTAAATTCTTTTTGATGGCTAAAAGAATCACGGAGGTGGAAACAGAACACTTCTAGGAATGTTTCATGCTGGATATAATACAAGGCAAATTACAGATGTATTACAAACAAGGAAAACCATCAGAGGACAAACAAATAAAAATTGTCTATTAAAAAAAGTAATAAGAAGAAAATCATGATAGACACCTGAATTCATTTCATAACATTCTTTACTGAACTCCAAGGCTTATAGGATATAGCTATGAACCTGAATCTGGTGAATAATACGTAATTAATGTGAAATATTTGTAAGGTCAAAGTGTATTTTTGGGATTTGGTCTGCATTATTCATGTAATTGTCTGTCTGGTCTTGTACTTATTAAATATCTTTGAGAAATATTTTGGGATACTGAATTAGTCAGGGGAATGTTCCAGTTCCTAGTAGAATTAGTTTTTGGTTTGTGTGTATGAGTGTGTGTGTGTGTGTGTACGATGGCAATCACAAGTTTCTCATCCACAGTTTTGACTGTTCAATCAACTGTGTACATAATTATCTGCACTCCGTATGGAAATCTTTGGGGACCCAAATATTGCAGTTTGACAAATCCTTCATTTGTATTCAGATTTCATACAAAGCATCAATTGAGGTTTAGCACACAGGCTGTTTTCCCCAGTTCCCTGCAAAACATCGCTGGGTTCCCGCCGCTGCTTGATTAGAACTGGGAGACATGCTGGGATCTCTGTGTTTGTCATTAATATTTCTCCTTCCAGATGGCACTTTCGAGGTATTTAAATTAACAAAATGTTACCATAGGCCCGGCTCTAGCAAGGTTTACATGGAGACTATCATCAGAATAGATAAACAAAATCCATATTTACAGTTTTCAGTACGGAACAGATTAATGGACTGCCTTTCAATCACCTTCACACTTAAGAGGTAGCTGATGCTTTAATTATAGGCAAACCGAATTGGTATGTGTAGGAAATTCGCAAAATTAAACCAACTTGTGTGTTATCTGTGTATTGTCCTAAACAGGCAAATTTAATAGGCTAAATAATTTCATTAAGAACATTAATGACTTGTGTGCTTGGCAAAATGGCGTGAAACATTGTTTCGCTTTTGCATGTGTACATTAAAACCTTGCCAAGGTCTCGCAAATTAAACGTTCAGCGCGCAACAAAAGGGACCACTATACAGTTATGGACATATGTACACAATGACACATTAGCACACAAATGCAAGGGACTAAAAACAGTCGCCGATTATCCGAAGGCTAAGATGTGAACTAAGAATAAATGAATGTGAGCATTTCTGGTGGGGGGAGAGGGAAAAAGGAGAAAGGAAAGATGAAAGAGTGTGCAAATTTCCGAGCATGATTTGAGTGCTGTGCTGGCTTTTAGTGTGCTGCCTTTTGTCAGAGTGTGATTATGGTAAACACTGCCTTCTTGACAAAAGCACAGAGGGGGTGTTCGTTCTGGGCACATCCTCTGCGTGTCAGTTGGTGACTACCTGCTTAAATGCCAATGCCACCACACACACACACACTCGCAAATTCTGCTCCAGCCTCATTGTGTGTCCACAGTTGTCAGACAGCAGCCCAGGCATCTGCCTATCTCCGCACAGAAGATCAAGAGGCAGAGAGAGAAGAAAGTAAACAGTGCAGATTAGCACCAGCTAATAATCTCCCCTCTCAACGCCCGGCCTCATATTTCTAAATTAAGAGAAGTGCAGAAAGGCTTATAAAATATTAAAAGCTGCTCCATCACAGCACGTGCCCCCCCTGCAGGCTCCCCACCCTCTTCACTGATGGCCGCGGAACACTGTTGAACTCGCACGGAGGAAACGAAACCCATAAATCACCCCACTCGCCAGCTGTAGAGAGCCCCCGTCCAATAATTTTGAGGTTAAACAATGTAATTTGGATCTTGTAAGTGAAATTTATTTTGCCCGTCTGAAGGAGATAGACCTTTTTTTTCTCTTTGCAGACTGGAGGTGAGGAGCTTTGACAATGTGGACCACTCACAGTGTTTATTTATTGATCCAGGGCTTTACAGAGTATATTATTTCTATAGTCATTTATTGTTAAAGCAGGTTTGCTCTTGGATTCTCCTTAAAATGACAAAGTCCGTAAAGTTCTTGAATATGTTTGTTCTGAAGTGGTTGTGTAATGAGTCTCACATTCAGTGTCATTTTACTGCAGGAATATGAACGAACCACTTTACCTTGAATTAGATGATATTACTGGCCCTCAGCTACATAATTCTGAAGCTCCAAATTCACTCATTTTCAATCACAGACAGAATATCAATACAAGGCTCCATGCAATATATTTGATATTGTATTTCGTGCTAACAGGATAGCTTCTGTCTGACTTAACTTTCACACAAAATGGCTGGTGAATTGGACTTGGTAACAATATTTTTGCTTACAGAGAAGAACTTATCAAGGTTAAAACAAATGTGTTGAAATACTAACTTAATTCCTGAATCATTTAGGCCTGGACATTTACTCACAGTAGCTGAACAACATTGAAGACTTCGCTAAGGGTTATATTTGTGTAAAAGATGCTTTGAGCATCTCCCATAGATAGTGTAAGGTCAAGAACCAATCCCTTGAATGGAAATCACATTGGATATTGTTACCTGCAATCGCCATGAGAATCTTGTAGACAGTGTAACATTTCTAGAGATTTTTCTTATTTCTTTAGTGCAGTTTTAAATCACTTAATAAATCCCCAGCTATTTAGAGGATTAAGTGATACAAACTGTCCGCTATAAGACGAAAAAGAAGGGCCAGTAATGTTATATAAGTGAATTAAAAGATTAAGAAGGTTTATAAAGGCTGATTACAAAGCCATTGGGATTGATGAACTGGAAGGCAAACCTTGACACTGGATAATTCTCTAGTATTTTCACTCACTGACATGCTCTCAAATTGCATAGTATAGGCTGCTTTAAAACAATTTGTAATGGACACGCAGATTGCGAATTCGGCAGAATAGACAAGAAAAAAGCAGAGAGAATGGAGGGGAAAACATGAAGGAGAAAATAGATATGTTGAGAGATCTATTTTCACAAAATGTTACCTATTTAAAGGCCTATCATTTTAGTGCATGTAATATAAAAATACCAATTTTAGACTGGAAAAATTTGTTTTTAAGAAATAACAGCAATAAACAAGACTATCAAATTATCCATAATACATACAATATTAAAGTGAGCTTGATATGTTCATTCCAAGAACTAGAATGAATATTTTCATCATAAATCTTCAATGAAATCTAAGTAAGTGAAATAAACCAGGAACAATATGGTGCTGAACTTCTGGCCTGTACAATAAAGCTACGAGACCCAGGCAAATATCAGAACGTCAGTCGAACAAACCGAATGAATAAGGAAAAAAAATCTAGATGAGAACAGATCGACAGAAAGTGCTAGCCACTGCAAAGTCTGCAAACACAGAGGATATGTAGTTTGCTCCTCAACTCTTTTACCCTTACAAGAAGACCCCGTAAGCACTTTTCTTAGAACAGAAAACCTGCCCTTCTATGTCTCATCAGCAGATTTTTGTTGCGAGAAAAACAGAATGTGACGAGGTGAATGTCCACGGCCAGGAACGGGGACATGCTGAAAGAACGCCCATCTGAAAGTGTGCTCCGAACACCTGACAGGATTTCTTGCTGTACAGACTTTGCTTGCCATGGCTGGAGTTAATCAGCCACTACAATGTGCTTCAGTAGTGCTATGATCACTGCAAAAAAACGCCAGACTCACATGATGTAGTGCATCTGGAGAAGTTGGGTTGTTACAAGATGATCAACTGTAATTTATTATAAGTATGAATGCCACAGTTTACACATAAAAGAGGAAATTAGTGCAGTGCCGTCTTAAAAAATATTGCATGAAATTTTTGTTGGATATGTGCAAGAACACACATGTACACACACATACCCACGCACACACTCGTACTGAAGTACCCAGAGTGCCCTGCCACTAACACCACTCTCCAAGGAAACTTGAACGAGACACAAATCACATTTTCTGCACAATTAAGCCAGAGCCATGGCAAAGTGCTTTAGAATGGCCCCTCACGCTGGAGCAGAGAAATCCAGCACCACCATTGCTCACAATATAATAGCAATATGATGAAGATGGATTCAGTTTAATTAGTTTTGGAAAATTGTTCTGCTTTTATGACCACAGATTGAAGAGTGAGAGGGTACATTATTCCAAAATATTGTCAATACAGATGAATTATTATTAAGAGCAAGTCAAAATACAAACACTCAGATTTACTTGGGATTATGCATTGAAACCCTACTTATTTCTCTCAGAAAAAAAGGAGTTTTGAACGCTAGGTATTATTACTTGGTTAAATATGCAATCTATGTTCATTTATGTTAATTTAATGAAATTTAAAAGGCCCCATTAAAGCTACATTTAATTTGATACCTTTTACAAAA
>JAABNX020000130.1:26552811-26563428 GCA_015163995.2 Mormyrus lacerda
ATAATATAATGATTATATTATAATATAAGTATAAGACACAGCTTGCCCACTTCTGGGTTGCAGGAAAATAATGTTATGTAAAAATAATATAAAATGTATATTTTGCTGCATTCTGTGTCTGTGACCCACAGACATACACGTTTTAGTCATCAAGCAAACACCTCTGTCCTGACTGAGTGTTCCCCCTGTTCGGGGACCCTAACCCCCCTATTCGGGGACCCTAACTCCCTACTAAGGGACCCTAACCCCCCTGCTCAGGGACCCTCACTCCCTACTCGGGGACCCTCACCCCCCTGCTCAAGGACCCTCAGCCCCCTACTCGGGGACCCATCCTTCCAGAAGCTTCTGCAGTCTGACTTTGTTTGCAAGGGATACCCTATGTAGCGGTTCAGTAATACTGCTCCAACAGACACGCTCAATTCACCCGTGCTTCCATTCATTCCTCCCATGAATGAGGAACAAAATCTGCCCCCATACACACAAGGATCAGCGTAACGCTTGAAAATAAGACTTATTTTTTCAGATGAATAAATTTCTTGCACCAAATTTCTTGTCACCAATAGCAGTCCTACATTTTTCTATTATGTACTACCAAAATGCAAACTGATTCATATGCAGTTGTAAAAACGTGAACCTGGCTAGCTTGTATGTGACTTAATCCCTGGCATTTTCATGTTTTATGTAGCACAGTGACATGCATAAATGCACTGGCCTGTGGAGGAATATGCTGGATATACGGTTTGCTCAGTTAGCCCACATAGATTGCTTTGGAAGCGCTAGGAAGACTTTCGTTAAGGAGAGCTGAAATCACCACGTCACCAAAACGATATATTCATCTTTATGGATTGTAGCAGGAAACCAGAGCAGCTGCAAGAAATCCCCACACTGTGAACTGAAGAGAACAAATTCCCGATAACCAGCTGAGCTGGATAACACTGAACTCATAACATTGAAGGTAAAGGGGTACAAAAGTCCCAGCTATGTATGCATGTGAAGCTGGGCACTGGATCACTGGATCACTCTGTTTTGTGCGTATGGAGTTAGCATGTGTTCCTACCCTTACATGGATGTCCTCACACAGTCCAAAGACATGCCACTAGGCTAAACGACATCTCGAAATTTCCAGTACCGTACGATGGCACATGTCTGTGTCCCATGATGGATTAGCATCCTGTCTAGGTTATACCCCAGCCTTGTGTCCAGGTGACACTGACCATGATAAGTGGTCGGAAGATGGATGAACGTGAAGTTTACCACTCGTGATTCCCGTTGAGGACCTGCTCCGCTTTTGTCTCTATCTATAAATGAATCGACTTTACTTCTGTGTCCAAGGAATGTGGTGTTTCACAGGCCTTTGACTGTACTCAGAATTAAATTCTGAAGGGAAAAAAATGATCAATAAAAATACAACACAAAAGGCAAATGGAGGGATGCTGTAGACTTCATTTTTTAATCTGAGTTGTGGGATTTGTGCCACTGGGTTACTGGTTGATTCAATTGATGGCTTTGATACTGCAGTGTTATAAATACTCTTGTAAAGCCACTGAGACTATGATCTGCCTCCCTACCTGCCTTTCTCCTTTTATTATATTATTATCCATCTTTATTTCACAGAAATGCAGCACAGAACACAAAAGTATGGAGGAAGCAGAAAAATCATGTGACGGATACAATACGGTTTTGGGGAAGAGAGCTGCTACTGTTGTATAATGCGAGGTATAACCGTGACGAGAATAGATGAGTCTGCAGAAGACGATAACATGATAGCATCCTACAGGGACCTCTTTGTAGTCTCACAGGGCCCAAAGCCCATCTCTACCCAGAGACCACACCACTAAAGACATCTGAGGACAATTCTTTATTCTCCATTGCATGGTACTTTACATATTGAAAGAGAAATGGCTGTACGTTATTACAGAGGTATAATTTATGTAGAATTGCAGTTTATTTTGGGAACATTTCAGTAGCTGGGTTGATAGGAAAACCAGAATTCAGGATAAGATCTTTGAAAACAAATTTGGTTACAAAGAGAAAAACTGCAGAGGAATTAGGATGGTTTTGCCTGGCCGGGATAAGCAGTGAGAAGATGGATGGACGGATAAGGATGCTTTTGTTTCATGCTTATATTTTAAGCTGCTTCTTAAATAAATTGCAAGCTAAATGCGATAGTATTACATTATAGTCTTTGGAATAATATAGCAGAAATCATAGTAACATATGAAAAGGATGGTTCACCACAGCAGCACATTTTATGAAATGGGGGAGCAAATGGTTTTGGCCTAAGCGACCTGCCAGATGAGTAGTTGCACATTAATCAACCTCTTGCCTGGAATGCATTCCTAAACGTTCCTCATTTGACCTGCAATCTGCGACCCCTAGTAGCTGAGGGAGAGCTCCTTACCCCCCAGCGCTAAGGCTCTCGCGTCGCATCCCCCGTAATGTGCCCCGCCATCAAAAATGGAGCCATCTGCCTTTGTTGACAAGGGAGGCTGTACTGACATGGCAAAGTTCCACTGTTATCCATTAGCAAACAGACCTAAACCTACCAACTGAAGCGAACTGGAGATCCTCTTTTTCCAGTTTTGTGTAACAGTAGTTGTAGTAGGAGTATTGTTTGTCAACTTTTGCTTGAAGTTAACACACACACACACACACACACACACACACACACGCATACATGCATACACATATGTATCTGTGTGTGTGTGTATGTGTATATCAGAGAGACAAAAAATGTAGGAGGCCTTGGTACCTTTTGATAGAGTTTGTGTGGATGGATGTTACTGCAAACATGGTATCTCTGTTCTGTATGCCAGGCATGCCTTGACACATCTCTTCGTTTTTCCCCTGAAGCAATCCAATGTGAAGATAATTCCAAAGTGTTATGAGAGCACCAGGGACTAGATCACGATGTATTCCCTAAAGGCATGTATCCCTCTGCTAAAAATACAACGTGTCATACATCATTTCCTTCAGTTCGCATTCAGCCACCAAAGTGTTTCCGTGACGGGGCTTTTGCCCGGGCGTACCTGTTACGTGACTTAGTCAACAGCTCGCTTCGCCTTTCATACAAATAAACACTTTAATTAATTCCTGTTTCCTGTTTCGACCAATTTGAATTGATAATAAAGAGATCTGAATTATTTTTAAATCAGAGGAGCTTAATATAGGAATTCTAATTTCAACTTAAATAAATTAAAAGTGCTGTTCCAATAAGTCCTCTTTAAATTACACAGAATACACCATATGATTTAAAAAATATGCATTAGCATTACAAAGAGTAGACTTCTTTATACAATAGTATTGCATTGCTATAGTTAATTTGTCCGTTAATTTGCGCACAGTGCTTGCAGGACCATTTGGACTCTCGGGTATTGATGTTTTTGTTCCATGTATATATTGATCGACAGCTAAATATTTCTTCTTTGTGCAATGATACCTATGGGTAGAATGATAAATGACAGCAGATAGTAAGGATTTGAATTATTAGTTAAATTGTATACACAGAACACACACACACACACACACACACACATACACCGGTTTGTAATTATATCTTTGTGGGGATTCTACATTCATTTTCATGGGGAAAAATGGTCCCCACAATGTCAAAATAAAAGGTTTTTATTGTATTTTGGGGAATATTTTGGCTTCATAATATGTCTCATGTTGTTGCAATTTTGGATAAGCCAGTTGAAGTCAATGGCTGACATTTTACTTGGCTAGGTCCCCTAAGCCTCTCTTCTGCTCCTTGTCGTACCTTGTATGTTGTACTTAAAGGTCATCACAGTTGTTTGTCAGAACAGAAATCCTTTGCTATCCTGTGATCTTCTGCTGTGTGCTTGTGTGCATTTGTTTGCATAGAGGTAAAGTCAAGGTTTATCCCGAGGACCAGAGACGCAGCTATTTTCTTGTGGGAATGTAGATAAGTATGTGATGGTGATGATCAGAGGGGTGCAGCTGGCATGTGCCAACTGATGTGCCCAGGAGGGCCCCCCTCCTTAGGCCTGCCCATGATCCAGGGTAGCCAGTTGGAAACCATTAGGAAGATGCCATTAAGACCTTTACATGGCCATTGAATATGTCCCACTTCAAAAATAAACAGCCTCTCTCCTCACTATGTGGCATAGGGTGACAGGGATGCAAGAAGAGTTTGGCTAGCAAGCATTGTATTGTGCCTGATTTATGGCTCCTGTGTCTGGCCTCAGATAAAACTATGACAGAATAATGTCATCTTTGGGTCTAGAATCAACAGCAATATCCCACATGAACTCCGTGGGCACAATTTCCACTCCACATTCACAAATTTAGAATTACATCAACGTCATATACTGTACCTCATGGTCAGTATACATTTTATGCTTTTTCATTTATAATCTGCGTATCACAGTATCTCATTATACTATTTATGTAAAATATATTCTATGCATATTATAATAGCCTTTTTCTTTATACTGTATAATTCAGTTTATTTTGA
This sequence comes from Mormyrus lacerda, assembly GCA_015163995.2. Taxonomy (NCBI): domain Eukaryota; kingdom Metazoa; phylum Chordata; class Actinopteri; order Osteoglossiformes; family Mormyridae; genus Mormyrus; species Mormyrus lacerda. Next base: position 26,557,289 of record JAABNX020000130.1, read on the forward strand.
TTGCTTTGCACTCAGAGATAAGCATATAACCATATCATCACCGACTGCATGATTACTTCTCTCCCTTGGCATCCATTTTGCACTATTCACAATTCGATGCCAAGGGTTGCCGTGGCAGCATGCTGATCAGGGGAATAGCCAACCTATAATCTCTCCAGCATGTCTTGCTACCTTGGGAACTGAACAGGTTTCATCCTCATAAGATGCTTGTACCACCTCATCTGATTCCTCTCAATCTGATGGGGCAGCTGTTCTGTTTCATGAGGTCCTCAGACCTGTGAACTTCTCGCCAACACAGAAAATGAGCCCAGTAACTCTGTGGAGAAACCTTACTTCAGCTGCTCATACACTTTACTTAGATCATTACCTACAGCTCCTGACCATGGGAAAGGATAGGGTTGTGTGCTAGAGGAACTGCTGGGATGAAACCAAAAACACGAAATGTTAGAAATGTCGATTGCAGTTAGGAATAACAGAAATTTATTTTGATATAGGTGTAGAACAAAGACAGGAAAAATATGCACATGTACAGTAGTTGGGGTGGTCTGTCACCTTGGTTCAACAGTCACTCGCAAATAGCAGAGATTTAGCCATAGTTGCCTTGATATCCTGTTCATGAAAATAACAAGATGCACCCTTGGTAGAGATCAACACCTAGTGTAAAATACTTTGTTTTTGTGTCACGATTGTGGACAGAAATCTTACTATATTCAAACAGAACCTGAATAGTACTTAGGTCTGGTACTTCATATTCCGGCAGCTGTTTGACAGCATGTGCCAGAAATTTCTATGACTCATATAGGGATTAGTCTGCATTGTGGAATATTTCAATATTTTGGAACATGTATAAAAGAAGGGGGGGGGGGGTATCTTAAAATCGAATAATAATGGGATATTTTAAATATGATTTTAGCAGCAGTATGATTAGTTGTGATTTTTCCATTCTCTAATAAGTTTGAGGTTTATCCGTTCCGAAGTTTACCTCCAATGTTTTTGCAGGAGCACCGCCTGGATTCTCCAAGCCAATAATAATCAATTTCATCCTTGCTTACTCATAGCGTGGCACATCTTTGAGAAATTGAGCAAAATTGAATGAGGTGAAAAAATTGCCAGAAGGTTTGTCTTATGCTCTGAGGAAAAATTTTGGATTCCAAAGAGGTGATGTTGAGCAAAAACAGTGGATTACTTGGCACTTCTTCACGTCTTTTGGCACGAATCATGGCAACAAGTATGACGGACTCTGATTAAGCTCGCTGCTATTAAGTGTACATGTACATTTCGGTTTTCATGGTTCTTGTTAAACATATTCTTGAAATTCACGTTCTGTGAAATTTGTTATGGAATTTTTAAACAAGAGTGAATCGTCAGTGACCGGGTAGAGACTTTTTGGCAAGTGTGACTTGCATTTCCCGTTAAAGACAGGCTCTATTGGTAGGTAATAACAAGTTCCATTTTGCTGTAGTTTATTTTCGTTTATTTTCATCCATTTTTGCTTTATCAATATCACAGTGTGAATCACTTGTTCTTAGTTCAAGGTGACTTTTAATGGTTTGAGTTATTCTTTTGCAGCCATAAGTGATGTATCATTTTATATGTAAATAAATTAATGGAGTAGCCTTTATGGAAGAAGTGTTGTTAGGATTGTGTTGCTAAAAATAAACAATCACCATATGCCGTGACTGCCTAGGGCCCGGGCGATAAAAGGTTATTGTATGTTACTGCACTTGAGCCCCTAAGTTTAATTTGAGTTTCAGTCACTTTTAATGCTTGTGTTATCCTTTTGTTGGAATAAGTAACATCTAATTTTATATGGAAATGGCTAAATAAATGTGGGTGGAGGCAGGATTAGTGGAATTATTGGAATAACTACCGATGAAATTTGACCAGAATTTCTACCTGAAATGGCCATTCCAAGTAAAATTACCAGCAGAAACACACTGTTTGTAAGAGTGCAGTGCACTACTGGGAGTAGTGGGCACTGCTTCCTCCCTCCCACCTCGTTCTCTCAGTGCCTCTAAAATAAGCCGTGTAAAACCAGAAGGGGGGGGGGTGGCTTTTAGGGAAGTTATTTGACTTGAATTTGACTTGAATTTCCTCTTCTTACCACTCAAAATTGGTGGATGGATTATTTATTTTTGGTGTATATTGTGTAACTGTACCAGTGAAAACTAGCAGAGAGTAGGTGGGCAAACAAGCATACTGTGCTTAACAATATATTGTTTTGTCTAGACTTGGGAATGCACATGGGTGCTACTGTGCTTTTTCTGTTTGTATAAGGATTTCTGGAGTGTTTTGTAATGCTATTTCATCTTATACTGGGACTGGCAACCCTGATCTTGGAGTGCCAGTATCCAGCAGATTCCCAGTCAGTGATGAACCACATCTAATCTCAGGCAGATAGTGACTCCTCAGGTAGGATAGAAAACCTGTTGGATACTGGAAACTCCAGAATCACGGTTGCCTAACCCTGCACTATACTGTGGCCTGTTGTGTTTAAGTTCAGCAGGTCTGGAGGTTTATCATTATTTTTTCACTGCGAGGCGTTAGCAGGTTGCATTTTGGGGGCTGTGCGAACAGGGAGTGCTTCCCTAGAAGTCCAGCATCTTGCTAAATGCTTCCAGAGGAGAATGTTACAAATCAGATGCCACAAGTCAACTGCAGACCTCAGACTTATGATGCACTAGTTATGATCACTCCTGTGTTTTTACATAAAAACTGATTCTACCCTCTGCTCATTCACCTTAGCTGGCCCTGTTCTCCTTATTGCCTTCCAGGCAGGGAAACAATGGCCATGTGCAAAACACATAGCTTTTGGCACCATCCATTTTGTTAAGGTATTTCAAATCACAGCACTCAAGGGCTCAACCCTGCTGCTTTTTCCTGCCTTCTTTTACCCCTGAGCCTGGTGTGAAGCCTCTGGCCTATCTGCAGTAATCATTGAAATAAATAATTGGCTGAACTGAAAACAGGGCCTGGATTTGGAATCAAGAGTCAGATTTGAAGAACCCTACAGTACATTATGCTAACATCAGAGGCACTGTGTAATCTACTCTGATTTCACAGAAGCACATGTTGAATCTGAGTGAATGTTTGAAATGCAGAAAACGTCAGATACATCATCTATTGCATGGCAGTGAGACCCTCAGTGAGGGTCAATAGACGCAACACTCATTCATCCATCCATTCATTTTCTGTACCTACTTGTCCTATTTGGGGTCATAGAAGTTTCTATTCCAAAAGCTACGGTGCCTAGATGGGGCACCAGCCCATCACAGGCTACACTCACACACCATTCACACTATGGGTCATTTTAATTCACCTTAGCAAGGTTTTGTTGGAGAAACCAGAGAAACTGGACTAATCCTATGATGACATGGGGACAACATGCAAATCCCACACACACAGAACTAGGACGGTCCCATTGACGATCACATTGCACCACTCTGCCCTGTAACATTATTTTTAAAGAGGAAGCAGTAATACAATATTATGGCTATGCTGTGTGTGCAGATAGAGAAATAAGAGATAACTCAAGATAATGGCACCAGTCTTGATTAACCATGATTTAGCCACATACTTGCAACGTGAATGACTTGGCCACATCATTCTTTACTTGCATTGTGGCTTTGAAATTGTAGTTGATTACTGCTTTTAAATCACAAAAATTAGGCCCAATATTTTTTAATGTTTTCAGTAGCTTTTCCTTCCTTTAATGGATATTTCTTTATGATATTTACAAACTGATGAAGTTTCATCATTATCAATGTGCTGCTGATAAAATTTTTATTGTTTGCACTGTTGCTTTTTTTGTTTGCCTATGTTTTTACCACTAGAAAGCTTTTGAAAGAAAAAAAAATGGGTTGAGCGATCAATTATGGCAACCCTTTTGGTAGTAACTCAAAATGACAGCCCATCATTAGTCTCCTCTCCTTCCACAATTCAGCTGTCATACCTTAAAGTGCAATTTCCCATTTCATTCCTTGTAGCAAAGCTTTTTGTGCTTAAAAGATGAGGCGAACAGCTGCAACTCTAATGATGCCTCTTACATGAACCCGAATGAAAAGAAAAGAGAAAAGTGTCCTAATAAAAATAGGCTTTGGATTGCAGAGGTCTGCTTGTCATTGTATCCAGGGACAACGCAGATGAGTGAAGCAATTCAGGACCCAGTAGCAAATCCACAGAAGTCTGGGAAATGGCCTTTACATAGCCTTGGGGAAGGATAATCTGATCTACTAAACACGGTAGTTAAAGTGAGTGTTGTACACTAAGGGAGGGTTTTTAAAGGTTTCCATATATTTAGAAAGATGTAGTTTTATTAAGCGTTACTGAATGGCTTGCTTTTTGTAATATTGTGTAACGCGGTGCAGTTGCAAACAATGCCGTAGGGAAAATGATGATGAAAGAAAGAAAAAAAAAGAATTTTAGATAACACAGAAAAAATACTGCTATTATACTGAAACATAAAAAAGAAACAAAATAAATGAAATTCTCAGAAGAGGGCACAGACGAATCCTGCTCAGCCACCAACTTTAGAGTAATATTTGTGCATAATCATTATACTTTTCAGTTGTATTGGAAATGCAAATAACTTTTTAAATACCTTTGGCAATTAACGTTTATAAAAACATGAATGGATGTGTGGAATGTTTCTTTGAAAGTCAACAAAACTGAAACCTAAGATAATCAATAAACATAAAAATTAAAGTATGTTTTCTGGGAAAAAAAATGACTAATCTTAAAGGCTTTATCTTAGGCATTACTCAAACTCAGATATTAACCAACAAATAGCATAGTGGTTACAGACATATACTAGTAATCTGCTAAGATTTATGGTTCAAGTACCCAATTATTTTATGATTAACATGTTCAACACAAACAATGTCATGCCGGCAACCAGTGAAGGCCCACAGTGCTGGAGATCTCCAGCATTTGCACAGAGTATATTAATGCCCACGACTGTTGCTGCCAGGGAGGAGTGTGACTCACATTTATCACTGGTTTGTACTTGCTTCAGTTGCTCCACTGTGGTGGTGACGTACATTTTGTCACTGAGGTTGGGCATGCAGACTGCGTCGGGGGGGCCGTACACGAGGACACGCGCCACTCATAAAAAACTATTCAGAGGCGCAAATGCAGCTTCATCTCTCATTGGCCAGGCGTACAGTAGTAGAGGGTCAGAAAGCTGATGGGACCAAAGATTGTATATAGACACCTTTTCTACCCTCTCTGATCAGATTAAGCAGATTCAAAGAACAGTTGGCTGAGTTAGTCCGGAAATACAGGCATTTATATGATTCCTTGCTACAGGATTATAAAAATTCCCAGATGGCTGAAAATTGAAATAAAATACATTTGCAACTGCAGTGCCAAATACCTTTGTATGAACTTGCATACTGTAAGTACATAACGCTCCGTTAGTACTGTGACAATAAAAATTAGCATATTATGCAAATCTAGAAGAATTAATATCGGGTATGACAAGGACAGGACAGTTTGGCCAGGAAAACCTAAAAATTAAAGTATGGCATTTATAATCATTTTAATCCTTATTTGAAACTTACATTATTTCACTTCGAGTAAAGAGTGATGTCAAAAGAATATAATAATCCACTTCATGGTTGAGGAGGATTATCTTATTTGTTCTTAAATAAGTAACGTCCCTCTAAACATGTTATTCTGGGTATGCACAAAAATTCAGAACTGCAATTAAATGAGATTATATATACACCGAAGAAAAGTGAACAATAATCTAAAGCATGCATCATTTGGGAAGGTCAGCAGGTTCAATTAAAGCAAAGTGTATGAAGGCGACAGTTGGCTCTGAATCCTGTTTAAGCTGATTAGGGACCATTGGATGATGCTTTTTGAGCATAATGCTTAGAGCTTTGCTTGGTTCAGACCCTAACTTCTGGATTTGTAGGGCAAAATATAGTTTGACTGTATTTTCTTTTTGGTTTTGGTGGGGGGTGCTTGCATTGTGACCGATTTTGTACCTCCGAGTTCCGACTTCTAGAATTTTGTTTTCACGTTTGCAGTTTGAGATTGATTGGCACTTTGGGCTCTATTTTCAGAGGTGGACATTTCAGGTCCAGAAAGTAAAAATCCTAACCAGGATTTTGTTTCAACCAACCAGTTGAGCA
>JAABNX020000130.1:26567051-26585467 GCA_015163995.2 Mormyrus lacerda
ATATATTATCGCTGGGTCCATTGAAGTGTGCAGCTCAAGCCTGAACATGAGCTTAGCCAGTGTATCCCAGTGGACTCCCATATAGTGTAGCAACATGCCCAGAGAACTAGCTGCAGATGGTGGCTCAATTCCCTCTGGTGTCAGGAATTGAGGATAGTTAACTGTTTAGTGTGGTTGAATCGCTCCATTTACTCATTGCTGGGGAGTTCAATGGAATCGTTCAAGTCTTTTGGACACTTGATCATAGAGCACTGTCATCACTTCAAACTCAAAGTTAAATCCCGGACCACTCTACAGTTCCTCCTCTAGCCTAAACTGGCTGAACATCCCCTTATTTAGCAGCCCAGATGTGATGGTGGCGCGCCGATCTGGTACTGCTTATGCCTCAAACCACTTCAAGAAGCAACCCATGCCACATGAACATTGTGGTTGCCAGCATCAGCAGTCAATTTCCAAGTAGGCATCAATGAAAGACACAATGCGTCCGCAACACCAAGGTGCCCTACTCTAGTGGACACTTAGATGCCTTGCAGCACAATCTCACACATGCCCTTGGGCACCAGAAAGTTCCACAGTAGTTTATTAGGACACTACACCTCCCAAAGTTGATACAGCAGGCTATTGTGCACTGTCAGATTGTCTCTTTGGGAGTTATAAGCACTTCCACAACATGGAATAAGAATCATTTCTTGAGGAGTCTAGCCCCAGCAATGTATCCAGCAATGTATCCAGCAATGCCAGCTCAGGGTCTATTTCTAGGGCATCTCCTCCTAGTGAATTCCATACTTCTCTGCTGCTGTTATTATTGCTGCTATACACTTGTTTGTTCTCCTGTATTGAGTCTATAACAATACCTGCAAGTTTCTTATAACAATGGATTGTCATGAAAAAACATTTGCTACCTTGAGCTAACCTGCCAACCGACCCTTGGGCTCCCTGAAGTTTTGGAAGCTAGGTGAGCAATGTGTGGCCTGTCTTGAGTTTGAAGACTTCCTCATACAGGTATAAATGGAATTCATGCAAACCTGTCATCATTCACAAGAACTCTCAGTAGGTGCCACAACGGTTACACTTGCAGTAACACTGGTTAAGGTAGGCCACCAGTGAGGAGGTGAGGGACAGTATTTGCAAATCCTTCGACAAATCCATAGTACTAAGATGCAGGCCAAAATGTTCTGCAGCTCAGCTGTGTACTGTGGCAATTGCGTCAGGATTTGTAATGCTGCTAGTGTTAACCACATAGTCCAGGAACCTGAGCAGCTACCATCCTTTTTCTTTACTAGATTGGCTGTAATTGCCTTGGGGCTTACGTTCAATGACCCCTAGGCTACACATCCAGTGTCAGTTTGGTGCTGAACCAGGTTAATTCTCATGATGCATTACAAAGTTGTCCAGGAACTCCTGCAACACACCCTTCTATTGCCAATGGACAAAGGTGTCTGCTCTGTTGGCTAACCGTGGTAGCCTGCTTCAAATAGCTCCCATTATGCATTGTTGTTTTATTCTGACAGGCAAACCAACACCGTAGATCCACCCTGAAATGAGCTAACATTTATTTCCACCTCCATAACCTCAATTTAAATACCTGTTAATGACTGACTGATATGCCACACTACAGTTGTTTCGCTGCTTGTGGGTGTCTACTTGCTAGGTGTTCTTCAGTCATACTCAAAACTCTTGTCAGCTCTTGTAACAGCTAATCAGCATTGCTAATCATCCTTTCCTTCAACTGTTGCTTCTGTGAATTGGGCCGAACATAGCTGACTCCATGCACTTCTGACACCAGTGTGATGATGAGGGCTCAACGTACAAGATGGAAATGCAGCATGCATGGGAAAATGCTCCATTATTAGCTGCACTTGCTGAGTAGCAACTAAATAAGCCAGGAAAAAGTCTCTCTAATGGCATAAATTCTCCTGGGTGTACAGACATAGCTATTTATCTAATGGTGACTCACTTTATATGAGAGGAAAAACACAGGGCAAAAATTAACTAAACACAAATACACCAGACATAATTGGGCTAACTAGGAAAACAACACAAAGTGACGAAAAATCACCATCTATAGGGGGCACTTACATGCAAATTACATTGGGCTGATGTCACTAGCCCACACTAAGGCTGGTGCTTGGTATTAAAATATGTTGCGGCTAAACGTGTACAGTTCTACTTTCATACAAATGCTATCAAGTAGATCTAGTTCTGCTTTGAGGAGTGGTCCAAACAACTCTAAAGCACTGTGAAAGTCTAAACAATACTTACAAGAAGTGTCCAGCAATAATTATTATTAAGAGTGACATTTTCAATTATTGAGTGTGAGGGGAGTATTTGTTTTTCATAGATGGCCCTAGAAGGAACACTGTGCTATATATTACAGCTATAGACATGAAAGCGTATGTCTTGTTTGTACTCCCAGGTTCCTTTCTATCTAGTATCCATTAATTTGCAGAACATTAACATTAGAAAAAAATACAGACAAATGGGCAAACACAATTTATGGAATAGTATTTTGCGTGCATTACACATTTGTTGTCTTAATTGACCCAATGTCATCTTTTTTTATCATTACCCTTCTCAGAAAATACAATTTTTAGAAAAACAAAACAGTCTGGACAAAAATAAATACAACCCAGTTGAATGGAAACAGTCATTATTCCCAGACTATACATATGTCTATGCTGGAATAGATATGAAATTTTACATTTACATTGACAGCAAATATAGACTGTGTATTGTCATGCATTGACTGCTAACTGCTATATATAGTAACAAGATTTGTGTGACTCATGGTTAATGTATAAAAGACATTTTTGAGCTAAATCCGCCAGTTTACATATAGACTGTTTCTGCTGGAGATGAAAGGAAATGCAGTTTTGAAACTGAAACTGTTCAACAACCCCCCCCCATTACCCCCAATGAAACACAGCAGAAATAATGGCTCTTGTCATGATGATTGGGGGTGGGTAAATTATTCAAAATAACAAACAATATGTTTTACAATAACTCTCATATTATAACATAGTTTTAAAGGCAACCAAGCAGGACTAATTGTTCAGTGGCTACAATATGCATGTGAAAAAAGGAGAAATAATATGATCTTGGTTGAGGCTAGGTTTTTATTTTACACATTTTTTGGTTATATATTTCATACATCTGTCTGCTCTCAGCAAACCCAACAGCTAGCTATAGAATGAGCATATCAATGTTCTCTTGCTAAAACAATGCACAGCCATAAAATTAAATAACTCATTTCAAAGTCTGTGACATTTTTAACAAGAAATTTATATGACATTTACACCTGCATTCGGTAGTTGATTCCTCTGCTCAATTTACACATTTGTCCTCCCATCTACAAAATTTGGTACATTAAATGTGCTGGAGATTTACTGAATTATACAGCTGTCATTTTAGGGCTCGACCCTATTCTGTCTTGTCTTGGGTAAGTGGCGCTGGGCAGATATGGGTCTACTCATAGCCCTCCAGTTTAGTAGTAGTACTAAACTCAGAGTGAGTCAAAGTTCACCCTGGTGAATGAGGGTCTTTGCCTAGGCTGTTTACAGTGGGGATGAAGTGCAGTTGGGCACGACTGGAGATGTAGTTGGATGATGGAAGGAGTATTATGAGGATATCATGAATCTCACTGATACACCTTCCTTGGAGAAAGTAGAATTAGAGGAGTTGCCGGTCACTAGGGCAGAGATCACTGAGGTACTTCATAATCTCCTCAGTGTTCTAGTGATGGATGAGATTTGCTCAGAGTTCCTGAAGGCTCTGGATGCTATTTTGCTGTTTTGGTTTACTTGCCTTTTCAACATTGCATGGAGATCAGGGACAGTGCCTCTAGATTGGGGTAATGGGGATTGGAGGGTGTGTTCCAACTTCAGAGATCTAGAAGGTCAAGACTAAAGTGAAAAAGATAATAAACAAAGCCAAGAAAAGAGAAGAAAGACAATACCAAAAACAGACTGGACAACAACAGACAGTGACTCTGAGGCAAAGAGGATGATGTCAGAGCCTTTGGTCATGTTATCTATTTAGGTAGCTGCGAAGTTTTACCAGGCAGTACTTCTCAGCTTGGGTATACCCAGACTTCGGTGAAGGAACAAGAGGACACATAGCAGAATTCTTTTCAAAGGTTTATTTTAATGCTAATTACGCCTTTTATGTCTTTTCAGACTTTATTTTCCATGAAAGGGGTGGCCCAGTGGTTAGCAATGTTGCCTCACACCTTTGGAGACTAGGGGTTGAATATTCTGTGTAGGTAAGTTTGCATGTTCTCCTTGTGGCTTCCTCCAGGATCTCTTGCCTCCTCCCATAATCCAGAAACATGTTATGATGAATTGGAATTGCTGAATGCTGTGTGTTTGTGTGAGAATGGTGTCTGTCCCTTTGCAACCTCATCCTGGGTTGTCCTAGACTCCTGTGACCCTGCAGAGGGCAAGTGGGGATGGATGGATTTTTTGTGGCATAAAAAATTGATGGTAGAACCTATGCAGAGTTAATTATGGGTTGGAATCATGTCGCTTTCAGAAGCCGAAAAACAGACAGTGCAGGATGGGGGAGAGTGGGTGGATGCATATGGAGCCAATTTAGCATGGCAGTTTATAGAAACATGAACACACAAACACAACAAAATACAAAAAAATAAAAAATAACAGAAACACCCAACACCTAATAGGATTAGGTTCAGCCTTTCCAAACTTCAGAGAGATCACATTTCTCAGCCTCCCTGGAAAGGCCTACACATGGGAACTGGAGAGAAGGATCTGTCCGTTGTTTGAACCTCAGATCCAGGAAGAACAATACCGATTTTGTCTTGGTCACGCAGCACTGGACCAGTTTTTCACCCTTACAGATAAAGGTATTGGAGGGTTCATAGAAATTTCCTCAAGCAGTCTACATATGTTTTGTGAATTTGAAAAAGGCATACGAACATGTCCCTGGGGGGTCCTGTGGGGGTTGCTAGGGGAGTATGGGGTGCCGGGCCCACTGTTATGGGCCATTAGGTGCCTGTAAAACTGTATAGAGTTTGGTTAGCATTGCTTGTAGTAAGTCAGCCTCATTCACAGTTCGTGTTTTAGTCCGCTAAGGCTACTTTTTGTTCTGCTCATAATTTTTATGTACATAATTTATAGGAGCAGTAAAGGGATTAGAGTTTGGAGGGTGTCCAGTTTTTTGCTTTTGCAGATGATGTGGCCCTGTTAGCTTAAGCAAGCAGTGGCCCCTCCAGCTGAGGTGGAGAGTTGGGCATCTGGCTAGGATGCCTCCTGGATGCTTGCCTGGGGAGGTGCATTGGATATGTCCAACTAAGAGGAGACTTCAGGATCCAGGACATGCCAGAGAGATTACATCTCTGAACTCGCCCGGGAATACCTTGGTGTCCCTCCAGAGGAGCTGGAGGAGGTCACTGGGGAGAGGAGGCATCATTGCTGTAGCCGCAACCCGGCTCTGGGTGAACAGATGCATGAGTGGCCCATCAAGTCTTAGTGTAATTCATCATGTTTAGCAGCTGAGTTCCCTGCTGTTTTCCAAAGCCGTAGGAGATCTTTGTCCCAGACTGCCTAGAAGAGTCCATGATTTAAGTAACTGACATTCAGCAGCAGTACACACATGAAGTCATCTTACAAAATTCTCAGTCATGTTTTATAGAACAAAACTTCCCAGCACTACAATGGCAAGCTGTACAATGTTAATTTATTTTGTAATTGCAGTTTTTTTTTTTTTTACATTTTTGTTCACTTTTTCGTGCAATACATTTTCTGTCAATGGCAGCTCTTTCCAGCTGTGTCCATATGTACGGAGACATTTATATGTGTCACAAACAAGGGGCTATGCTGTACAGCACGATCGGTTGCAATTTAGTTAGCAATTTGCATGGAACCTGCAAAGCAGTAAGAACATTATTCAAGGGTAATGTTAGCATTACCCCTGGGCAGAGAAGCAAAGACTGAAGATTAGTGGTCACTAGCTATTCAAATGAGATCATGACCGGCAGGTCGATTGGCAATATGTTTGTAGTCGATTGTGACACAACCCTTCCAATCCCCCTGATCAGTAAAATGTAGTGTGGTGGGGTGCTGGGGACCCCCACAATCAGCAAAATATACCGTCACTCTAGAAAGTAGAGTTCCATAACCAGGTACCACGAACTTCACAAAAGCTAAAGGGGTGAAGATAAGAAACAAGACCAAGAACACAGCAGAGAGACAATGAGAAAACAATCTGGATGATACCAGACAGGGATTATGGGGCAAACAGAAATATGTCTGAGCCTTTCTTCATGTTATATATTTAGCTAATAGTGATTTTTAGCTGGCAGAACTTCTCAGCTTGGGTGTTCTGCTCACAACTGTGACCAGACAAACCAGACTCTTGCCAAGGAACAAAAGGACATATGACAATTCTTTTAAAAGCTTTTTTTAAATGCTGATTACACTTTTTAAACCTTTTTTTAAATGCTGATTACACTTTTTAAACCTTTTTTTTCCAGATTATATTTTCCATGAAAGGGGATGGCCCAGTGGTTAGCACTGTTGCCTACGCCTCTGGAAACCAGGGTTTTACTTTTTTATGTGTGTGGAGTTTGCATGTCCTCCCTGTGTTTTCCTCCAGGATCTCTGAATTTCTCCTAAAGTCCAGAAACATGCTAAGGTGAACTGGAGTTTCTGATTGGTGTGTGTTTGTGTGAGAATGCTGTGTAACCCCATTGTTGGTTGTTCTATACCACAGTGACCCTGCACAGGGTAAATAAAAATGTGAATTTACTGCATTATCTTGAAATATAGAAACATCATGAAGGAATGTTGTTTGCCCCATAAGTGCACCTGGTCCTCTATAAAGGTCTCCTGTTTCTTGCACATTTTAGGACCATACACAGCAATCATAATAACTGATGGCTGTCCATACCAACACACGCTGAGGACATCCTTTGGGTTTATCTGAATGTAATGTCATCAAGCTGTTGGAAAAAGGACTAAAGATGAATCAACAGACTATATTACTGTCCAGTAAGTACCAACCTTGTGAAACTCACGGTGTACAGTTTTTATTGAACTTGGGCTGCAGAGGTGCAGATTCCATTCTGTGATCATTTTTGAGGCTGTGCTTTTGTGGTGTTCAGCAGCTGTATTCTGTTTTTCCTTGTCAGTGAGCTTCAACTAGTGGCCACTGCTCCTCTTTGCTGATGCATTAATGATGCAGGGAATTACAGGTTAGTAGTTCAGTCTGCAGATGTATACCATTCTTGAAAAAATGTGTTATGACTGCTCTGACCTGCAAGATTGTTGTAAGGTAGTACAATGGTAATACAATTTTAAAACAAGTCTTCAGAACCTTAATATTAAATTATAAGAGCAATAATAGGAAAAAGCATGTAAAATGAAAATATCTTTCCTCCGGGGCTTAAAACAGGTGCACATTTTTAATAAAAATTATTATTACTTGGTATATTTAGATTTAGGCAACATGGATCTCATATTCAAGTATTTTGAGAGAAGCTTGTATTTATGTATAGCTTGAAGGCTAAAGATGATTTAAAAATAAATTAGATTTATTTAATTGAAAAGTTTATTAAAATTTCAATGTTACTAGAATTTTCTTTTATTATGACCAAAGTAATTTAAAAAGAATCCCTTGAATGCTGTACATGTGCATTAATGCATTATGACTGTTGACTTGTTTGGGTGACTAGTGACGGTGCTGCACATCTTCAGGGTTAGGGTTTGAATTCCACTTCTGATCTGTGTGTGCGCAGTGTGATCTCCCTGCATGCTTACCTCAGGACATTCTGGTTTACTTCCTGTTATGGGTCAGCCTGGTGGAAGCCTGTCAATGTCATTTCACCTCCGTAGGGATTCCTCCTGATGGCAGTCATGCCTAGAGATCGTCTGCGGACCCCACCCGTTCAGGGAACCCCGGTTTAGCCTCTGATTCATCAATGCTCCCTGCTTTACAATGGTTTGATTTTACAATGGTTCAGCAAAGATGCACATTTAATAGCTAATTTTGAATTTTGATCTGTTTGCTGGCTATAGCAATATGCTGTACTATACTTTCTACTTGTGTGGGAGATGGCAGCATCCATGCTTCCAGTCTGTAATGATCGCAAGAGTAAACATCTCATACGATATTTATCAGCGTATTGTATGGTGTTTTTTGCTGTGCTTAACGAATAAATTTGTTTTCATGTATTTACTTTATTTACTTATTCAGTGACAGCAGTTATTTACTAATTTATCATAACACAATCATATTTGAGTTAAAATATTTTCCTCTTATGATGGGTTTATCGCAGTGTTTCCCAATCCAGTCCTTGGGGAATCACAGACAGTCCATGCTTTTGCTCCCTCTCAGTTCCCAGTAGGGAGCAAAAATGTGGAGCATCTGGTAGGGAGCTCAGAGGGAGCAAAAACATGGACCGGCTGTGAGTCCCCAAGCATCGTATTGGGAAACACTGGTTTATCGGAACGTAACCCCATAAAAAGTCGAGGAGCACCTGTCGTCTGTAGTGCAAGGGTCTCACACTACAAGCCTGTGTGCCAAATCCAGCCCAAAAGACAGCTTTATGTAACCCATGACATGTTTTTATTTTACTATTTAATGTGGCCCTCATGTAGCCCTCAAGTCAGTGTATCCTTTGTATTTTCGTACTTTCCCTTTTACAGGTGAACAGAATGGAAATGTAAAATAGGCGTTACTATAGTTTCTCGACAACCCTTCGCCAACTTCTCATGCTAATAAACTACAGTGCTGCATGGTGTGGAGTAGTATTGTACCTGCTAAATCTCTGAATGACTGACATATGTTATCCTGTTCTTGACAAAACATCTGTTTATAAACTGAATATAAAAGTTGACCTGGAACACAGGCAGTTTCATGAAAGGTGGAACTGATTATTTTTTCATTGAATTTAATGCCAGAGCCTAATCTGCAGAGAGAAAATAGCTGATGTAAAGAAATAAACTCAAGAAGCATTACTCTACTAAACACGTTAAGCAGTATGTAAGGTATGAGGTGAAAGAGAGGGAGATATAAGTTACTCAACTTCAGAGAGAACTGAACATGCAGAAAAATCTTTTCCAGTGAGCAAATAGAGAAAGAGAGACAGCAGTTGAGGTTAGTTATGTGGTGAGCAAGCTCATTGCAAAAGCCAGGAAACCATTTACAGGGGAACTGAAAGTTTCTGAAAGACATCATGCTGTAAGCTGCTAACTCACTCTGCCCAGAGAAGGCAGCACTGATCAGAAATGTGAGTTTGGCTGCAAGTTCTGAGGCAAGGCAAATTAATGAGTTATCAGGTGACATTTACAATCAGCTCAGTGTCAAAGTGAAAAATTTAAGGGCCAGAAGGTAATAAACAAGAATATACAGGTCAGGTCAGTGTAATAAACACAAAATCATGTAAAGGGTCAGAACACAAAATACTACAATATTCACTATAGTTTGAACCCACAATGGTGAAGGATACTGAAGTATTTGGCTGTAAGCTCAGCCCATTCAGCCACATGGCGGCCCAGGGAGCAGAAGAAAACAGAACGTAAAATGAAGGTGCCAAACAGAGGAAAGAACGGCGTGACCAGCCACCCCTATTTGCCAAACAGGGAAACTAACAGGATGAGGCAGGAACCAGCCCTCATACTTTTATCTTGCACTATCGTTTTTCTTATTGCCCTGCTGTTGTCCTGTACTGTACTGTTTGTCCACCCTCCCAGTCTCCTGTGCTCCTACACTGCAATTGTGGCATTAGAAATACCTTAGAACATGTGACAATAAAAAAATAAATAAATAAATTCACTCTGATGACCTGGGAACTCAAACTACCAACTTTCCCCTCATAGGTACAGCATCCTAACTTATTAAACCACACACCAAAAATTAGAGTACCAGAAGAAAACCTGCACAACACAGGAAGTCCACACACATAACATACAGCAGTCATCACTGAGCCAAGTACCCTGTATGTCCCCCAAAACCAAGTTTTACTTTAAAATATTTTATTTGCTGTAGTGTTAGGTATGACTGTGGCATGGACCGGGGAAACTGGAAGAAGAGTCGGGGAGTCGGGTAAACATGGGATTTAATTGCAGAAACACACTCAAACTGAACACATCGTTAATGACCGGACACAAAAACATACTCAAATGAGTACTTAAATATACAGGGCTAATTAACAACAACTAGACACAGCTGGGAACACTGGGATTCTACACAAGCTAAATGAGGGGGGCGTGACACAAGGGAGAGTGAGATGAGCAGGGCATGACAGAACTCCAGGCGCACCAAAAGGGACTAAGGAGACGAGACTGGGGACATCGCAGGGCAGGACAGCACCTTAGAAAACCAAAACAATAATATCAACATCTGCACAAAGGACAGATAAGACAAGAACCCAGACAACAGCTGAACAAATGCAGACACAAACAGGGACACAAAGGACGAGGACAACCGAGGGACAACAACAGAGGACAACCCAGCAGGGGGAACAAAAGGACCAAGAGTGAACAAAGGCAGAACTGAAGGACTGGGAGCAAACATAAGGGGCAAGGAAGTAGAGGGTGGGCGAAAACAGGGAGCCGGAGGGAATCCTGATGGGCAGATCGCGGGAGTCGCAGGGGCTACAGGCAACCGTGAGGCCGGAGCTGAAGGGACCCTTGGCGACCACGAGGCCGGAGCCAGAGGAGCCACTGAAGGGAGCGAGGAGGAAGGTGGAGGGACTGATGGAGGAAGAGGGAGGTGAAGGGGAGGTGAGGATGGAGCAGAAGCCACGGCAGTCGAAGGCGCAGCCACAACTGACGAAGGCACAAGCGACTGACGAGTCAGAGCAGGTGGACCAATAGGCGACCGACTAGGCGTCAGAAGGTTGGACCGCAGCTGCCCGATGAGGCACTGCAGGGGGAACCGTAGGTGACTGCTGAGCAGTAGCCAGGGGGACCGCAGACGATCGCTAAGCAGGAAACGGAGGACCCGCAGCCATAGCCAGGGGGACTGAAGGTGAGCTAGGGGGCTGGGCGGGTGGGACTCGACCCCAACACAGGTGTCCTCTTCCTCTCCGGGAGACTGAGAGACAGGTACCCAGCCGGGATCTACCATGCTGGGGTGACCCACTGGAGGGGTTCAGTGGGGCAATCAGGGAAATCCCTGCTCCTCCTCCAACTCCACTACGTAGGGAGGAGCAGTGGTCCAACAGTCTGGGACCTACTCGGGGACAGGTACTGAGGCCATGGAAACTGGGAAAGAAGCAGGCTCTGGGGAATCAGGGACCTCCTCGGGGATGGGAGCCGGGGGCACGGGAGCTGGAACCACCAGAGCAGGAACCTCCGGGACAGGAACCACACCACAGGGGCCAGAGCAGGAACCTCCAGGACAGGAACCATGGGGGCTGGATCAGGAACCTCCAGGACAGGAACCATGAGGGCTGGATCAGGAACCTCCAGGACAGGAACCACAGGGGCCGCAGCAGGAACCGCTGGCACAGGAACCACGGGGGCAGGAACAGGTGCAACAGCGTAGGTTTCGGGTGCTGCCTTGGGTGCAGGCAAAGCAGCAGGCAAACAAGCATCAGGCACAGGTGAAATAGCAGGCAGATGAGCCTCAGATGCAGGCAAAGCGGCAGGCAGAAGAGCCTCGGGCGTCTGCTTCGAAGCAGCGAGCGGACAAGCCTTACATGTCTGCTGCGGATCAGCAGGGAATCCCTAGAAGACAAACACTGCCGGGTTAAGAATCGGAAGGGGCTCCTCCCGACTCACTGCAGGGGGAACAGTGAAGATAAAGACAGACCCCAGGAGGATCTCCTGCTTGTCCTCCTTTCTGCGGTCTTTCCACCTTTTCTTCCTCTGGGCAGCTTTTCCTAGAGGCGGGGACACATCTGGCAATTCTGCCAGCGGTCCGACCGGCAGTCCACCGTCCAGAGTGACTTATTTCATCATTGCTTCTGCGACTCCGCTTCTCAGCCGGGTCAGGTTCTAGCGTACCCCTTTGGCTAGGTGCAGGTCGCTAGATGGGTAGATCTCCTCCAACATGTCCCTAAATCGAGCAGCA
Source organism: Mormyrus lacerda (assembly GCA_015163995.2). Lineage (NCBI taxonomy): Eukaryota > Metazoa > Chordata > Actinopteri > Osteoglossiformes > Mormyridae > Mormyrus > Mormyrus lacerda. Next base: position 26,579,088 of record JAABNX020000130.1, read on the forward strand.
CGAGAACAAGCTGGACATTTTCATTAATTTTCGTTCTGATCATTCTGTTATATATCAACGCGGCACGGACCGGTGAAACTGGAGCAAGAGTCAGGGAGTTGGGTAAACACAGGATATAATTTAAACACACTCAACACAACGTTAATAACCGGACGGGGAAACCTACTCGAACACGGACTTCAATACACAGGACTAATTAACAACAACTAGACACAGCTGGGAACACGGGGGGGATTCCACACGGGGTAAATGAGGGGGACGTGGCACAAGGGAGGATCAGACAAGCAGGGCATGACATGTAGTCTATACAATAATGCTTTATTTTTTGGGGGTGGGGGGAGACTTACGACCTTACATAAAAAATTTTAGAAACTGGTCACAGAGAAACTGGTAGTCTGGTTTACTTTTAACAAAATCAAAATGAGATTATGTTCAAGGTATATATGATAGCACTGTAAAATGCAGTATTGAGATACTTCACAGAAATACAGGGACAGTATTGTAGTGCTGAGGAAGATCCATTGAGCAGCGTGTGAAGCTGGACCAGTGCCAAATGTAAATAATGTAAATAATTCCATGTATTTGTAGTGTATTGTGGTGGTGCTGTGCTGTATAATCATGTCATGTGTAGCATTCATTGTTATTTGTTGTAAATAGTGGTGTGCATGTGCCCACCCTGTGTGGAGTAAGTGACCAGGGTGACCAGCACGGTGGGCAATGTGACTGTGGAGTGAGTGTGTAAGTGGCAGATAGCACTAAAGCGGCATTCCGTGATTCATTGGTGACATTACTGGTCTAATTATTGAAGCACAGCATGTATGACAACCGCACTGCAGTATTTTAATTGTTCCTTATTGAACAGAAGGTTCAGTAGGAGGAGATTCAATGCTATGAGTTCATGAGTAAGTGGATACAAGCTTGTTTAACATCTCATTCTGAAGCAGAATGCAGAACTTGTTCGTTCTAAAGGGTATTAATATGACGTTATCTCACCCTTCGTTACTGTAATAACCTTTACTGTTTGGGGAAGGCTTTCTACTTGATGTTGGAACATTGCTGGTGGGATTTCATTCAGGGGTGTGTTTCCTGAAAGAGATTGATCTTAGCGAAAGAATGAGCAAGTTCTGCACGTGTTTCCATTCATTATTCCAGAATTAACAAACAAACCTACAATACTTAAGTACTTAAGCAGTACTTTGTTAGCTCCTCCCCAGCTTCCGTGTAAGGAAAGCACAGACTGAGGATAACAGGAACATCGATCCCACATATTTCAGTGGTGAAATATGTTATATAAATGTCACACAAGACATATGCAAGAAATCAAAACCAAAACAACCAAAATGAAGACCAAAATAAATTTATAAAAATGGACTCAAAATGTCATGCCGCAAAAAAAAAGCACAATGGCGAGCGGCAATAGGCAAAGGAAGTAACACTTCTCAAAAGAAGCCTTATTCAGGAGGTGACCAAAAATTAGAAAATTGTTTTATTGCGATATTGACTCTCTTATTAAACCATCAGCATTATTACATTGCCCAAAAAAGAGCATCATTGTGTTTCTGTCATATATTTTGGGCAAACTGAGACAGTACAGCAGGCAAAAATTCAAAAAAGGAACGAGGTAGAAAACAACCAGTGGATCAGAGCACTCGTAAATTTATGAGCAAGATTACGAACTACTTTAGTTATGAAGGGATTTGAGAAACACTCGCTAATCAACGACTGATCTTAAGTGCTAGATAACGAACTACATAGCATTATGAATCTTTCAGAATATGCACCACAGGTTGGGTATTGAGGTTGGGTGATCAGGTCCCTTTCTGTGAGCTTGTGTGGGTGACTTCAAAGCTGAACTTGTAAATAGCAGTGTTCATGTGCCCGTTGTGTGCAGTGTGAGTAGTTGGAGACACCAGTGCAGTGGACAATGTGAGTGCATAGTGCGGGTGAGTTAGGAATGAACACAATCGAGCACTTTTAAGAGTTAAAAATACAGAACACTGCCGTATAAATAAAACTGCGTTGTTTCATTCTTAGCATTGTGATGCCTGGGTTTGCCGAGCATTAAATTGGTGTTGGAAGTGTGATGCCTGAATTGGCCCCACTAGCTCCCCTGGAGTGGGTCTTCCTCAACATCGCTCTGGCAGCCCAATCCAGTGTGACAGACTGAAGGCGTCCGTGTAGCGGCTGTTCGGGAGCGGCGGCAATTTTCCTGCGAGGCCGGCTCAAAGCCTCAAACTCTGGGATCTGCTCTTGCTGCGGGTAGAGGGGACACCATGCATATTTTTGCACAGAGCATGACCGGCAGAAACAAAAGACCAAGGCAGTGGAGGTGACTCTACTCAGCTGCAAGGAGGCATTGTGAGACAGTGCAGCAACATGAGAAGCAAGGAGACTTTTTAATAAAAACTTCATTTTTATTAAACCCTTAAAAGAACTAACACTGGGATCAAACAACGCACAGTGGATAGTTAGCACAATAACTAAACATGCGCAAGCACTGGATCAGGGTTCACAGAAGACACAGGCAAGGGCACGTACGACAATCGGGAACAGAAGACGTATTAGCGATAACACAAACAAGCTATTTACAATTTTCCCAGCATGCTCCTCAGCTGTTGCTGCGATCTGTCATATTCAGAGCCATCTCACGGGGGCTATGTCACGTTAAACACCGTGCAGGATTAACCAGACGCAGGTGCGCAGGCGCAGCATGTAACGTCGGTTTGTTTTTGTGCCGAAAACTTGCCGGAAGGCAGTGACAGTGCTGGGGGAATTTTGCAGCTGTCTAAAGGACTAGGTCAGAGATGTGGTCCTAATTTGGTTTTTGTAAGACTGCAGAAGGAAAACTGATATTAGAATAGCTAGTCCCAGGACAGAAAAATACAGGCTGAACAAACGAGAGTCAATGATAGCGGAATACATGGTGTTTATTTTATAATGATGCTAATGTTGTTACAAAAAAAACTTTGGTTATTGTATTGGCTACATCATTATTTTCTTAATGTTTAAAGCGCTGCTAATTTTATTTTGTGGTTTTCAGTATAAAACTTGGTGAAATGATAAATGATTAGAGTTTTTGTATCGGTACTTTATGATAATTTTCAGCCTATTTTAACAGCACGATATAGTAATCATAATATTAAATTTTCATACCGTTTCATCTATATTTCTCATTCCTGGTGTTGTAATGTCTGGGTCTGTCAAGCACTACAGTGTGTGTGTGTGTGTGTGTGTGCATGTCTGTGTATAAACTTTAAACTATTGAAGTGGTGTGTTTAAGTTATGTTGAAAATCGACTTTGACTATTAAGAACTAGAATCGGTTTGTTTAGTGCTACTAAATTTTTAACAAATTTTTGTGGGATTTGTAAAGAATCTGGTGGGATTTTTTCGCCAAAAGCACAGGACAAAAAACACAGAAATGAAATTAAATGCAAAGTTCATATTACATTTGCAAACTATATAATCCTCATGCACATGTCCTTTGGACATTCCTGTCCTCTATAGTAACAGTGAGTGGCAGATTTAGCTGATGTGGGAGGGGCGCTAAATGCACCACAAGACATTTAATTGCTGGCATCTGCAGTGTTTAACAGTAAAGGGTTCACTTTGTAAACCTCTTACATTTTCCACCAATGTGAAGCTTAACAATTAATCGATCAATTGACCAACCAACTATCTGAATGACTGAAAGACAGACAGACAGACATGGATACTTCAAGTAGAAAAGTATAGCTTAAAAGATATTTAAGAAACAGCCTCCCTTTTAATGACTATTTCTTTATATACATAAGTATATATTTCTATAATGTTAGCACACCCAGGAGGGGTTGGACAGCCTGACCTCCAGAGTTTTTTTCCTCTCTAATTGGGCGTTTTTGGTTCCAATCCCCGTCATCTCACTCTCTCTCTTTCATTTCTTTGCCTTCCTTATTTTCTATTTTGAATTATTCTATATAAATGATGGTGGAATGTCTCACAACACATCCTTGGGATGACTCTGTTGTAAAAGGTGATATATAAAAATGAATTGAATTGAATATATGTGCGACAGATACCACTGTAGAGGAATGAAACTTTTCCAATAATGACCCAAGCCTACCAAGTTGAACTTTTTTGAGCATTTAACCTATAAGTCAATGTCATACATGCACAAGAACAACATTTTAAATCTTGGTGAATGTAAGCTAGCGAGAATTAAAGAGTGTAACCAGCTTCAGAGTATTACTTATTATAGAACATAGAGCAGGTCTAACGGAATGAAGTCCGATTAGTCATCACACACTCTACAGTCACTGTTAAATTCAGAAAGCCGCATGTTCATTTTATCTATTTAAGGGATGAATACAAGTTTTCCTCTGACACTGGTGTTTGCTTTACTACAGAGCCAGTTTGAATTGCATGATTTGTTATTCTTTCCAAAGAAGTGTATTTTTTTTTGTTTAGTTGTGGAGTGAGTGATAATTAGCAACACAAAAATAATAATGTCCATACATAATTACTTATATGATGCACATTCTTAAAAACCTAAAATACTGTATGTGAATGATAATGCAAAGCAGAGGACATGAATTTCAGCACATCAGGACCGTGTTACCATGGTGAATAATCACCAACTTTGGACCTACAGGTAAACCATAGTTCACTTCATCATGGATTTTATAGAGAGAGAAAGAGTTACATGAGACCCCAGAGAATATGGTAGTGCTACAAAAGGGTTTCCTGCTAATATTCTATTTCTTCAGTTTGCTCCTCTTAAAGGGGCCACAGACTAATTTCAACATACCTACATTTTTATTAATTAAACCTGTTGTTAGTGGCCCAAAGCATGACATAACACAAAACATTATTTCTAAGTATTCAGTGTTAGACTGTACCACTGTTGCTTTGAGGAAAGCTCATTTCTTGTAAAGTATGTTTGGTCAAGCTTATAAAAAAGTAATTATTGATATAAATCTGCAATAAATTTGGTCTGCAAATTATAATTGGTTTCAAGGTGTAAAGCACATATCTGACATTTTCTTATCTGAAATGGATCCAGATATGTATGAACTATGTTCTATACCATTAGATAAACCACAATGTTGGCACTAAGTTTTTACTGAAATATTCCATTTAAGATAAGCAAACTTTTCCCAAGCTCCTCAGTAAATGAAATATATCAGTCTTTTTTTAGATTTAAAGATCTTTCAGCAGTATGTAGGCGGTGGAATATGGTATACTGCTTTAAATAAATGTTCCCTTGCCGACAGGCGAAAAAAAAAAAACACCTCCACACTAAACTTGGTTCTGAAGACAAAAAAATGTTTAGATTAGTTTCGTGTATCTATGTATCAGGCACAAATAAAGGCCTCCTAAGAAAAATACCCAAACTAAGAATGCATTCAACATTTTTAATATAATAATTTTCCCCTCACATGAATTGTTTCTTATATAATTTTTTTATTTACATTTTGAACAAATCTGAGTGCAATGCTAAGTAAATTCAAAGAGATATTTACTCCTAGTCACAATATACTGTGAGATAATGTGTAGAATGTAGCAAAGGGAAGTGGAAGATTGCAAAATGGTTTGTAAAATACAGCAAAATTTTCAAAATAATGATTTCCATCAGCAAATGCATTTTGCCATACCTCAAACTTCTGCCGTCAATTTGCTGTCAGCGGCAAATCTATGGGCGGTTAATAAGAAAGCAAGAGAAGTATTATGCACTTTAGGAGATTTCCTTACCACACAAGACAACTGAACCAATACATTGTACTGCACCAATACCACCCTGTATATATCTAATGTAACTCTGTCATTGAGAGAGACAATATCCCCTTTGTAAATCTGTATCAGTGCCTGTTAGTGTTGACAGACCTTGATAAGATGCAAATAATCCACTGAGTCTCCATGTACCCTACTGATCATCAACAAGACTCAAGCACGGGGGGGAGGGGGGTTGATCACCTCCAGATCAATACTGTAGCTTGTCTTACCCACAGATACTTCAGTCATAATGAACTGTGAACTGAGGGCAAAATTACGAGGCACTAACTTTATCATTAAGGCCAATATAATTCTAAACTACAACTAAAACACCCTTTAACAGGCACATATTTTTATCTTCATAATGAGAAGTTATGATCTGATGGCCTTACAGAACTATTAATAAATTTAATGGCCAATGTTCCTTGGTGGAATAAAGACATTTATGGGTTCCTATTTTCATACCATCAATCACTTTTGATTTACAGACAGAACCTTTCCTCATTATGGGGATGGTCATAATGTTTTTGTTTCAAACCCACTGCAGCCTCCCCCCCTTGCAGGGGGTCTAGAGATTGAGGTTGGGAGGTATGGAAGAAGCATTCCATTCCATTCCATTCAATTCAATTC
>JAABNX020000130.1:26610799-26622160 GCA_015163995.2 Mormyrus lacerda
CCCCAAAGACTCTTTCTACGTACAGTATAAAGTGGTCCAGAGCCTCCCACTGCTCCCATCTTATGCTAAATTTAAGAACTACATGTGCATTGTCCGAGCACAATAATTTGGTTATGCCTAAAATTGTTAGGGATTCCAACCCTGAAGCAGGCAATAGGGAGCAGTGGATACGGACAAATGACTTTATTACAGGAGAACATATGTAACATTAATGACAGGACTAGGGAAATGGAGCATGACATTCCTTCCCCCCAAAAGGCGCATACACCGGGTGCGCTCAAGGGGAGCGAAGGGACGAGACCAGGAACCGACAGGACCTGGGGAAATAAAAGCAAAACATCAATGAGGAACCGGGAACAGGACAGACACATAGAACAGACACAGGGACAAGAAGCAAGACAACAACTGACAAACCACCAGGAACGCAAACAGGCACAGAGGCACTAAGAAAGGAGACACTGGGGGAACACCAACAGGAACAAAAGGACAAGGAGTGAACAAAGGAAAGGAGGGACGAGGAGCAGACACAGAGGGCACTAAAAACAGGAAGTAGGAATTAGTAGAGGACGGGGGGAAGCGGGGAGCCTGAGGGAACCCCAGCGGGTGAGAGGCGGAAGTCACAGGGGCAGCAGGTGATCGCGAGGTTGGAGCCAAAGGGACCTTCGGTGACAGCGAGGCAGGAGCAGGAGGGGACGATGAAGGGGGTGAGGAGGCAGACGCACTGACAGGTGAAGGAGGCGAGGAGGAAGATGAAGGGGACACTGGCGGAGGGGAGGAGGGAACAGCAACCGCGGACAGACATACATACTTAGGATAGGGCTAGTCCCCAAACTCCCCTATCCAGTGCTGTTGGGTCAAGATCAGAATGCGTGGTATGACCACTCAGTCTGTACTCGCTCTTTCCAGTCTGGTGATTGCGTCCTGCTTTTGTTGCCCAGCTCAGACAACAAGCTGTTGGAGAAATGGCCCTACACTGTGGCCCTCAAGATGGGACAGGTGACGTACAAGGTTCATATGCCAGACCATCGCAAAAAACACCAGGTCTTCCATGTCAACATGCTGAAGAAGTAGAGTGCCAGAGCCACATCCGCAACCAGAGGTGACAGAGATGCTGATGCAGTCGAGGAGGAAAAGGAGTACAGGGAGCAGTACTTGCCAAGCCATGGGGGAGACAGTTAGCTGGACCTAAGTCACCTGCCAGAGAACCAGCAGCAACAACTCTGCAGCATCCTGCCAGATGGTGTCTATGTAGAGGGACTGGGATGGACAGAGCTGGTGGAGCACCGGATTGTGCTGAAGGACGAGCAGCCAGTGAGGCAACCATCCTACAGGGTGCCAGAACATCTGCTGGCTGTCCTGAAGGAGGAGCTGGATATGATGCTTCAGCTGGGGGTGATTGAGCCATCCTTCAGCAAGTGGAGCAGCCCTATCATCTTGGTCCCCAAGACGGATGGGGGCCTACGCTTTTACCTTGACTTCCGAAAGGTCAACACTCTGGCAAAGTTTGACCCATATCCCACGCCAAGGGCTGACAATCTGGTGGAGCATCTAAGCAAAGCCAAATTCCTGAGTACACTTAACCTGTGTAAAGGTTATTAGCAGGTGCTACTGGCAGAAAGCAGCAAAGAGCTGACTGCCTTCAGAACACCATTTGGGCACTTTCAGTTTAGCATGCTACCCTTTGGGCTACATGGGGTGCCAGCGACTTTCCAGAGGCTGATGGACAGAGTCTGCTGGGAGACAGAGGGCTTTGCTGCTGCCTACCTTGATGACATTGTCATCAGAATTGGAACATCTGCAGCAGGTCCTCTCCTTGGTAAAGAAAGCACATCTCACCATTTACCCAGACAAGTATGCCTTAGCCAAGGAGGAGACCTCATACCTTGGCTTAGTCCTGGCCTGGGTTGTGATCCGCCCTCAGGTGGGAAAGGCGGAAGTCATCATGGCTGCAGAGCACCCTGCCACCAAGAAACAGGTGTGTTATTTCTTAGGGCTGGTAAATTGGTATAGACGCTTCATACAGAATTTTTCAGAGAAGGCTCTGTGCTAACTGAACTGACCCATAAACGCCACCCGAACAAGGTTGAATGTACTGAGGAGTGTGAGGTTGCTTTTAAAGATTTAAAGGACTTCCTGTGTTGGGAGCCTGTACTCCTCAGTCTGGACATTGAAAGCCCTTTTACTGTTCAGACTGATGCCTCTGAGAGGGGCATGGGGGCAGTCGTTTTGCATGGGAACCATGGACAGCTCCAGCCAGTGGCTTACATCAGCCATAAGCTGCTGCTGAGGGAGTTGAACTATTCCACTGTGGAGAAGGAATGCCTAGCTATCAAGTGGGCATTGGACTCGTTTAAATATTATTTGCTGGGGCTTCTTTCGTCTACTCCGCTGCTGACTGTCTTGCCACATTCACATACTGTAATATAAATACTTGTGTAAATAATGTCCTTTGTATGTAGCTTTGCCAGTGAATGTAGGTATGTAGGTGAAGTACCGAATTACATATTGCCTTTCCCTACTGTGGTGTGTTTGTAATCCCCCCCACCCAGTGGTGTTTGATATGTGTGCTGGTGACTTCCCTTGTCTGTGCAGCTGCTGGTACCTCTTTGGCAGTTGAGTGTTAACTAAAAAGTATTAACTGTCATTTGTGTCTGTGGTGTTTATTAACAAATAACAGTCTCACAGTGCTGACATTGTGACAATATAATTGACCTCTCAGCCAACTCTAGTAAAGGAAATGGATTATGTTTAAGATCAATAACATTTCTTAGATTTACCCTTAAAGTAATAAGTACATAAGTAATATTACATTATTACAGTGTAAAGTAAAATAAAGACCTGACATTAGTAGTAGGTACCAAAATCTTACAAACACACTGCCAGAAAGTCAAGATTTAAAGTGAGCCAACAAAGAGATGGATGATTATAACTAACAGTGGATAGCCAATCACAGTGTGCTTAGAAAAATGCGTTGAAGTTTCATTAACATTGGAAAATAGTCTGAAAAGTAAATTGAGCATGAAAAGTCTGTGGTTATTGTTTGTTAACCTTTTTCAATCAGTCACACATTTTTGCTGTATTATGTTTTTTCAAAATTATGATTCACACTCGTTTGTATGCATTTTTTCATTTCATGTGTTATTATGTTCATTTTGTTAATCATTTGAAGGTACTTTTCTTTTGTCACTAATGAAATTTCAAGTACATCTATTTAAGTATTTTTCAAACTTTTAAGTACTTAAATATGTTTCTCATTTGTGAGGCTGGTGTTGCAGTGGATTTTATGTTTTTCTACCAGAGCTTTACACTGTAACAAAATTATGCTGCCACCAGTATTAAGGCTTCAGGTACATAATTCATAGTTTCGTCTGACATGATAAACATATACGAGTTGGAAAAATTCCCATTATTCTGCTCATCTTGGGGGTTACACGAAAACTCATAGTTATACTCAAGCTCTCAACATATAGCTAACATTGGCACAAAATAGTTTTTTTTACCATTTCCATTTTCTGATAAAGTACAGGGTCCTATAAAAAAAATGATATCGCTTAGTGCCATAATATCTAAGCCTAGCACGAAACCAGGATAGGTTTCCAGCAAACCATAACAAGGACAGCTCATGTTGCCAATTTCAACCTTAAAAAATCTTGTGCTTTTGCAACTTTTGTGTTACCGTTTAAGAAACTCAGCAAAGTACATTAATGCACCACCTAAGGACAGTTAACTGTTGTTAGTTACTTTGTGAATTTTGAATTTTACAAGTTTTACACGTGCTTTTTTTAGGATGCTTGCAAGCTCTTGTGTAATTTTGTGCAGTAAATTTGGAAAAAAGTGATTCAAACAGCTTTCAAAGAAATGGATCCTTTGGTGTAAAAAAATGATGTTATTTCTCACTGCGAAGGCCCATCATCATTAACCAGGTCACAGCATTGGATTGTGGATTGTTGGGGAAGGTTAGAGCAAAACTAGACTACAAGAGAAAAGCTTTAGTGTGGCATGTGACTACAGATATGGACAGGACAACTGCAAGATTAATGGGGAAAATTAAGTCACTTGCCTGAGTTGTAACAGAGATGCTGTTGCACAAGAGGTGACACGCTTTCTCTGAGAACACCATCGCCCCCTGCTCGTAATATTGCTAATATTGCTTGATCATGTGACAAGATTATTGGGGGGGGGCTTCATCTCAAACACTACGAATCTCAAAACTTAGCAGACTTCAAAACCTTTTCAGCAATGGACACTGTCACATGTATGAATAATTTAAAACTGTACTAGACCTGTGACAATTATGTGCCCATATTACAATTTTATTCAGTGTCACATTCATTTTAGTTATAATAATGTTTAGGTTTTTTGTTTAAGTTTTAATGAATTTATTTCTATTACAATATGAGGCTATGATTTTATTTAGATTTGATGTGCAGGTTTTGTAATCATTATGAGGAGGAAGTGGCCACCTTATTTCCATTAATTCTGGATAATATAGTCAGTTGTTGTTGTTTTCAGAATATTTAAAAATATATTTTTGTAAACCGGACTAGAAAGTTTTGGGTTACTGTTATTCTTCTACTGTTTGAAGTATTACACCTTGGAACAGTTTTTAAGTTACGCAAGTAGAGATGCTGTATGTATGTTTTAAAAAAATAGATTTTAACTGGCTAATATTCAGACAAATGTTTGCAGGAAGAAATTAAAAAATGTTTGTAAACTGTGCCCAAAGACAGACTTATGGTCTTTTTAAACTGGGTTTATTGTTGTAAGATCACAGATGCAAAGCAGCCCAAAATGGACCTTCCCACCAATACTGCCTGCCAACCTGACCCCAGAGGACTGGTCCTCCTTCGTCCACCTTCCTGTCCCATTGTTCCCTTGTCTCGTCTCTTTCTGTAGGACTGACCACCTCGGCTTCTGACCTCCAGCAACTAAACCAACTCTCCGCTTGTCTTGCCTCTTTGGATTTGGCTGCACCTGGCTTTATTCCAAAGAAAACATTCTCCTGCATTACGGGGTCTGCTTCATCTTTGATCACTGAACGTAACAGTAACACTGTTGCCTTACGCATCAAAGACCATGACTTCAAGGTTGGATGGTGTGTTTGCAGTATACACACACACACAAAAAAAGGATGTTCAGGTAAAAAAGTCATCGTGCTGACATCGACATAACCTTGGTAAACATGTAAACCAGCAAAATAACTTTCCATTAACATTAAGGAACAAACCTTCTCTGCCAGCTTTGAGAAGACTTTCGTATAGTGTTGGCTAAAGTTCTGGGAATCTTCCCTGTTAGATGGGAAGAGACAGAATTTCTGCAAGAAGGACTTCAAGAATTCTTAATCACTGTTGCATAAGAAGGTAAATGAATAAGAAAATTTTTAAAAACATGCATCTCCTACACAAGTTAAGCAATAAGTTTGAGGAGGATCATATGAAATGGAAAGGTTGTCACTTTATGATTTTTTTAATTGAGTGAGGATTCTGTATTTATTGTTTTGCACAGAACTGTAGGTATCAGTAAATGAGGATTATACTTTCTGTACATAATTTTGCTCCCAGTGGCATGGTACCACCAATAATTATCAATAGGCTTACCATCTGTAACACTCACAACAGAACTGCAGCAATCAGTAAATGGAACATTAAACTTTCTGTGCATAGTTTTGCACCTAGTGACATGGTTACATCCATTACTTAAAAATGGGTTTATCAATATGTATATGCATACCAATAAGGAATTAATAAATTGTACTCATTATTGACAATGGTGACATTGAAATGACAGTTAAGCCATGTAAAAATGATTTTAAAATGATTTAGAACTTAAATAGAAGTACAGACACCCTCCCGATGTCCTTCACACGCCTGTGCTTTTACTGTGTTTCATATTGAAATATTAGTCAATATGCACTGTGCTGGTCTCTCACCATTGCTCAGACCCAGGCTCTGTCCAGATGGTGTGTTAATGCTGCAGTAAATACCAGGGTGTTTCCTTGCTTAATGGGAAGAATGTTTTCTTGGAGCTGTAACCTTGCTTAAATCCTTCAGAAAATGACAGAGGAAAAGATAAAAGTGAATGTGCATTGCTCTATGGTTATGCCAAAGAAGGAAAATACTTGCCTTCTGAGACACAGAATATGTGCACACACATCAAACTTTGATTGGTTTTTATGTTAGCTGTAATGAAATTTTCCAATAAAAAAGGCTACCCAGAAGGCAATTTGATTTTTTTTCCATGAACACACACATATGTATATGTAGCTTTCTATTGCTTCAGGTATTTGAGGAATTTAATTTTTAAAAGCATCATATTGAGAGAAGGAAGTTTTGTATTCTAGAATTCATTGTAGTGGGAAATGTCACAGAGTAATGAAAGGGTTGGCTTGGTTTCAGTGGCCAAGTCTTTTTCTGTCACTGCATGGATAGGCTGTTCATGATGTGCACAGAATTCCAACTGTTTTCCTCCAGTGTGCTCTTCATATTCATTTGAAGGGCATTGCTATATTCTAAAAGGTCAAAAGAACTGTGTTTACACAAGCATAATTCCTCTGAGATAGCCTGGTCCACACAATCAATTTATTTGGAGTCACTAGTTACAACATATCAATATCAGAATGTGACATTATTTTCCCTGAAGCCCAAAACTTCAGTAGATAGACTACAGATCAGCAGTCAAACAAAGTCCTACAAAAAGTTTTTTTGCCAACTGGAATCTTATTTTGTATGTTGTAAATATGATTATTTGTGCCTAACAAGCATTGGGTGGTTTTATTTTACTTTTTTCATATGTATACTTTAGGACAGCATCTAACATGATGGTTTTGGAATTAACCTTACAGGTTATGGCATTAGAAGAGACTTGCTCTAGTACAGTTGATTTACATATCATTCTTCATTTAGTAACTATCCAGCTATTTAAAAATGTAAAAGTTAAAACTATAAATCATTTAAATAGCTGTAGAATATAAAATTTTAAGTGCAAACTCAGTAATTTATTTGACTGCACAATATGGTCAGTGAAACTATACTACAACAGGAAAACAAACCAATGCATGACCACACCTGTTAGCCGGAGCAACATTTGTACACTTTAAGGGCTTTGTCTCTAGACTCATGGTGGGCTGGATAGCGAACAGAGGGCATGCGGGAGGCCATTCCGCTCAACTGAGATCTTTAATGTTTCCACGAGGAAAACACTGTCTTCCAGGGCTCAGCATTATGACATCCTCTGGCAGTCATGATCTAATAATTACCAAGAGACCCGTGCTGTCATGTTCTCTTTGTGGAGCTCCCCAAGGAGAATGCTGTCTCTAATTATTGGAGAGATGGAGTGTGATCAGAGGGGACGATCTATTATGTGCAGATGAGCCGCCTCCCACCCCCCCATTCTGATGTCTCCGGTTCTGGAAGGTACCGGATGACTTGCAGGCAGCTGGGATGACATCACTCACCTCTTCTCAAAACAATACCAAGAGAACCACTGCCACAAGATGACTGCAGTGATCATTTCAACGCCTGTGCTGGAGATAATCCTGACGGCGTAATGATAGATCCGCACTAGTTATTAGAAACAGGTTCCCAGGTATTGACTTATTCAAACAAATAAAAGTAAAAGTATTTTGTTGTAGATATTTTCAATGTTTTTTCATCAAAATTCTGCCTCATACAGACAGCATATATTTCATATATGGTATCAAGTCCCAGCTTTGTCTTGTCAAGCTGCTGAAAGCTTTTTGCATGAAAAATAAATGTGCACCTGTCTGTTCCCTGTGTTTCGTCTTTTGTCTGTAATAGACCAATTTCACTTAACACAAAATTAGTCAACCACTTATTTGATCTATATATTTGTTCAGTAACAACTACAGAGATATCTATAAATTCATTGTATGGGCAAATGTATTTGGATACCAGCCTGTAATAGCCTTTACTATTCTGGAAACATTGCTAATTAGGTTTGCTGACATTCATGTTGTGCATTGATATTGAGTAATCGGGCCCCTTTCTGTTTGTGTCACCTTACAATTGAACTTGCTGCCAGACATTCCCATTCCATCTGTGGCTGACCAGGACTACTCCAGTAGGAAAGCAATTTGATGAACTGACTATTTAAAGAGAAGGCATCCTAAGATGTTGCCAATTCGAAAGCCACTCAACTCTTCCGTATGAATGCCCAGTGTACTTCCAGTGATAGTTGCCGGAGATTGCATGTCTGTGTGCTTTACTGTATACCTGTGTAGCTTATTTAACCAATTCTCAAATTAACTCTAATTTATTGATGTCTACATACCATGTAGTATATGATCCCAGCATAGTTTTGAATTGTAACAGATAAAAATGATAAATATGTATTGAGAGGATTCAAGTCCTTACATGTTCTTTTTTTATACATTTAATAAGTAGCTGGAACTCTAGTGGCAAAAATAAGAAATACAGTTACCTTGTCTATTTGTATCGGTTCTCTTCCGATACCCCGGGCCTAAGAAACAGGCGTGCAGGCCCTTAGTTACTTTTCAGTCCTTTAATGACATAAATGATCAATCTTCCGTCCGTTTCAGGTCACGGGTTACATCAAAGAGGCAAATACATACTCCACTCTCTCGGTCCAGACAGACTGGCTTACATAACAACAAATGATAACAGAACAAGTTACACCCTAGCTATAGACTCAAATACGTACGTACATTTAATGACATAAACGATCAATCTTCCATCCTTTTCAGGCCACGCTTTACATCAAAGGAGACAAATACGTAACTCCACTTTTCCGCAAAGGGGGAGTGAGGAAAACAAAATGAACAGTTAAGAAATATAATAACTTAACTACTTTGCAGGTTTTAGTTTATGGATGCAAACGAAAATCACACAATATTACATTAATCACACTAAAAGATCAGACTTGTAAGCGACAGCAACAGATTACTCATTTTTCCTCACAAGAACGGAAGGAAAAACACGTTTGCGAGTGGCCAGGGTTCCAAAGACATATGTACATTTAACAGAAGTAATTATCATCACATAAAACAAAACATAAATCTTGTTTTACAACTTTTTTAACTATTGACTGCAAAGCGTGCAGACAGACTGGAGAAAGGCGGCACAGTACTGAAGAAATTGAGTCCAAAATGGATTACAGGTAAACAGAATAAAACATCTTTAAATATATTGAAACTAAAAATGTTCACTTAACAAAAAAAAAAACAGCATGAAATAAAATGATAAGGAAAGCATTCCCCATTTCCCAAAGTGGTTCCTTCTTAACCTTACCGGGAGAATCATACAAAAGAAACCCACTAAACTGAAAGGTCAGAGTTGATGGGAGTCTCTTACAAGAAACCACGCCACATATTGTTCATGTTTCGGATTGTTGTTTCTAACTGGCTGATTTGACCTAAACCATGTCAGGAAAATGCACCCCGCAATGATGTGTGCAGCAGGAATAGGCACATAAGCAAGCATAAGGTCAGAATCTAGGCCCAGGAAGATGGTATTTATTTTAAAAGGTTTAGACATGTATGGATGGGGGAAAAAGGGAAGATCAGGTCAGCAGCCCTGGCTAGGGTATGGCTTTTTCCATGTCTGTGTTGTACTGCTATGACTGAGCTAGAGACAGTAACCACACATTTTTTACTGCTGTGTGAGCCTTCCCTAATGAGAGCCAGCTGGGCTAATTAGTCAGTGCCACGCGTAGAGGATTAAGGTTTTTGACAGCTGGTCCAAATCAAAGGTGCTTAAGAAAGGTGGTTGCCTACTAGGATGCTGACCAAGAGTAGTGACCTACTATCTTTTGGCTGGCGTGGTGATAGAGAATGAAGTGTTGGCTGCAAAAGTAACACTGACGTTCCATGATGGGCCACTTGATGGTCAGGCTTCCATTTCCACTATGGCACACTGGGTCTCTGCTGTGGTCAGTTTTGTGTACAGGTAATGCAGCAAGGAATCCTTCCCAGCAAAGCTTTGAGGCCGATGTTGAATGTGTCAATCTGCGTAATAAAGTCAAAGTCAGGGGGCGTCTTTTAATGTCTGGAAGGCGCTTTTGATTGCAGGGCTCCATAAGCACTTCTTGGGAGCCAACTTGTCCAGATCATAGTGGAGATCAGGAAGGAATTAGGAGTCTATAATATCCCAAGTCTGTTTCTGATCCAGTCCCAGGTGACACTTTTATCCCAGCGGCCTGCAAGTCACCTTCCAGAACCATTGTGATTTGCCCAGTCTTCCGAGTAGATGACTATACCATCTAGGTAAGCAATGCCATAGCCCCAGTGCAGCCATAAGATGTCAACCATGATACTGGGGTACTAGAGAGAAGGGTCTGCCTGTTGGTCAAATCTCAGAGGCAGGAGGAATGATGCCGATCCCATCCTGGTCGCGGATCACCAGACCAGCTCTTCAACCTCACAAGGATATAGGAGGGTTGATGGGAGTTTGTTGAACCAGTTTACATGTTTTGTGTACTTGGGAAAGCCATACAGTCATGTCCCTTAGGAGGTCCTGTGAAGGAAGTTTCAGAAGTATAGGGTACAGGGCCTGTTGCAGGCTATCTGGTCCATGATTAAATGGAGCAAGAGTTTTGGTTTGCATTGCCAGTGGTAAGTCAGACTCATTCCTGGTGGGTGTTGGACTCCACCAGGGCTGCTCACCAGGGCTGTCACATATTCTGCTCTTAACTTTTTTGGACAGAATTTCTAGAATTTCTTCATTTTTATATGTAGCCAATGGAGTGAAGGGGGTGCAGTTCGATAACCTCAGGATTTCGCATTTGCTTTGTGCACACGATGTGGTCCTATTGCTGTTGTTGGTGTATAACCTGCAGCAGCAACTAGGGTGATTTGCAACTGAATGTAAAGTGGCCGGGATATGGGTCGGCACCTTCAAATATGAGGCGATGGTTCTCGACCAGGAAATACATGATGGGAGATGAATTACTGCCTCCTGCAGAGGAGTTTAAGTATCTCATGGTCTTGTTCACGATTAAGGGAACCCCAGGGCAGACCCTGGACATAGTGGAGAGATTATATCTCTTAGCTGACCTGGGGTGCCTTGGTATTCCCCTGGTGTAGCTCGAGAAGGTGGCTCATGAGAGTGAGGTCTGGGAAACCCTGCTTGGACTGCTGTCTCTGTGACCTGACCCCAGATTAGCAAATGATAATGGATACATGGATGGATGTTGTACCATGGTTGGGGCCTCATACAACCTGTAGGGCAAAACTGGGAACCCTGAATGCAATACTTTCTACTACTGTCAGAGATACCTACCAATACTCTGAGGTCCAAGGTGGAAAGGAACCAGGCTCTCCCCTACTGTGCTTGGCATAGGATAGCTGACAAACAGATACACTGGTACCACTTTACTTGACGGGGC
>JAABNX020000130.1:26635642-26651011 GCA_015163995.2 Mormyrus lacerda
CTATTAGTTAAGTTCTCCCCAAGCGAGCTTGATGGGCCGAATGGCCTCCTCTCCTTTGTATAGTTCTTATGTTCTTAAGCCATTGTTGAAGTGACAGTATAGATGCCCTGAAACCTTCAGCAAGATGGCAGGGGGTCCAGTAGTCGATGGGATGGGTGGGAGTAGTCTGTCACCATGCTGTTTGCAAGGCAGATGAAATTATTATTGTACAGTTTTGTGATGGGTCGATGAGGAACCCCAATGATCCTCTCTGCCATCCTCAGTATCCAGTGCAGAGACTTGTGGTTAGAGACGTTGCAGTTCCTTAACCAGACACTGAGCAGCAGCAGAAGATGCTCTTAATAGTTACTTGGTAGAACATGGTAAGGATAGGGGTGACGTTCTTGGTAACGAAGGTGGTGTGTAGGGTCTAGGACAGGGCGTCTGCCATGTGCACTACAAGAAACTTCACACTGCTGACTATCTCAACAGTAGAAATGAGTGTGTTCAAGGGAGAGCATGCAGCAGGGTTGAAATGCACACCTTGAAATGCAAACACAACTTTGGCATGCAGGAGAAAGCAATCAACGCAATATATTGTTTCACAGTGTATAGCAAGCATAAACTATGCCATGCGGAATTGCAATGAAGCATTGCTTTCAGTGAATATTGTGAAGAGAATGTAACACAATGAAAAGCAAAACCATAATTTTATTGATTTGTATTTTGTTCAACTACCATCCAAAAAAACAATTACAAAGTTTTCCATCACACACAGTTTAACGATGGAATTGTGCAACATCACACCGAAATGCAATGACCATCTTTGCTCTGCTGTGTTGGTTTATTTTTATTTCATTTTTGAAAAGTACGTTCTGAAATCATGCTACCAGGAAATGTAATCACTGTCCAGTCACAGCTTTCTAGCAAGCAGGGGGTGTGGTCTCGAAAAGCGGCCTGAGACAATCGCTTAAGATCTAATATATGAGGCGACATCCGTTACACAACAGGCTGCAAACACAGCCACTACACCCCAGCTGTGCCCCTGTTAATATGCTTCCACCTCACTTCGGAATGTCTTTAGGGCTCTTTTCCACCGCACCAGGTACTGTACTTCCCACACGCATCAATGACCCTTGGACACCTATGACCCCGTCGCTGGTTCCTTGGTTGGTCTACCTTGGATCACTTTTAGTAGTTGTTGACTACTTCATACCAAGAGCACCTCACAAGATTTTGAAGATACTCTTCAAATTTTGGAGAAACTCTTACCCAGTCTTCTAGCCATCACAATTTGGCCCTTGTGAAAGTTGATCGTAATGTTTGCCCGTTTTCTGCTTCCAAGGCAGGAAGGGGTAGAGTAACTTGTTTATCCACATGCCTTGTGTAATTACTATCATGCCCTTGTGGGTTATATCAGAAAAAGAAACTAAACACCAAAATCTGTAAACACAAATGTACCATTAAGAAGAGAAATGAGTCGTCATCAGTAGCCAGACATTTTAATGCTGTGCTTCATGATAGTAATTCCTTACAATTTACAGGTGTAGAGAAAATCAACCCGTCCCCCAGAGGTGGGGATCAAGATAACCGTCTTTGATGGCAGGCTTAGTATGTTTTTGCCCTAAATACAGTAGCGTTGAATGGGATGAATACAGACTTTTCCCTTTTACCTGTTTTTTGTGATATGTCACATGGAATACATATCAGTTACTTATGCTATATTTTGTATTTTATGACAGTCATCTAATGCAATACCACTTATTTGGGGTGTGGTCTGGTGATGGCTATGTTACTTGCCGTGTAATCACTGGTTGTCCAGCAGAGATGTGTCTTTTTATACTGTCTGTAGCAGACTGAAGAAACCAAAACACGTCTGTGCGGAGACGTTGCATAAAATCGTATTAGGCAAAGTGAAACCACTTCCTGTCATATTTGATTGCTTCTAACACATCTGACACATTCTGACTGTTCATTTGCTTAATATATAACAACTCCCTTGACAGGTGCCATTTTCACTTTACCTGTCCATGATTTTAATGTTTTTATATATATAATATATATTAAAATATGCCAAGTCAGTAAAGACTCAAGGTTTGTACTAGTGTTTCCTGAATGACCTATTTATATAAGGATTAAGGGTAAAACCAAGTCAGAGAAACAAAACCAATAATACCCAGCCATGTTTAAAAAGTAATAATCTAAGATTATGTTTATTATAGGGCATGAGGAACAACTTAATGGCTTCAACTTTTGCTTGCATGAGTTTCACCATGCCTTGGCAACTGACAAAGGCAGGTTCATGCACCTTTAAAAATACAATATCCAGCACCCAAATATTTTTTTTTTATAAGTATCACTGTAAATTACAATGTAATCCAAATACACTTCACAATGTATTACCCAACTGGAGTTATATAATGGGCATGGACATAAAGTGCAGACTCTCAGATGTAATTTTAGGGTATCCACAATCAAATTGGATGAAGGGTTTAGGAGTTTCAGCTCATTAACATGTGCCACCCTCTTTTTAAAGTTTCGTTCTTTCATTATCAGTTAAGCAAATAAAAGGCCTGAAGTTGACTTGAGGTGTCTTGTTTGCATTTGGAAGATTGAGGTGTGAACATACAATATGCTGGTGAAACAGGCCATCCTTAGGCTGCAAAAGCAGAAAAAAACTATTTGAGAAATTGTCATAACAATAGGAGTGGCAAAATCCACAGTTCGGTACATCCTGAAAAAGAAAGAAAGCATTGGTGAACTCAGCAATGCAAAAGGGCCTGGAAATCCACGGACGACAACAGTGGTGGATGATCCATGGTGAAGAGAAACCCTTTCTTAACAGCCAACCAAGCGAACAACACTCTCAAGTAGGTAGGCGGATCTATATCCAAGTCTACCATAATGAGAAGACTGCATGAAAGCAAATACAGAGGACTCACTGCAAGATGTAAGCCTCTCATAAGCTTTAAGAATAGAAAGGCTAGATTGGACTTTGTAAAAAAACATCTAAAAAAGCCAACATAGTTTTGGAACAGCATTTTTTGGACAGATGAAACCAAGATCAACCTGTATCAGAATGACTGAAAGAAAAACGTATGTAGAAGGGCTGGAATAATGTCCAAATGATCCAAAGAACACCACACCATCTGTAAAACATGGTAAAACATCTGTAAACTACAGACAAAAAGACCCTCAAACAAACAGCAACTGAAAGCTGCTGCAGTAAAGGCCTGGCAAAGCATTGAAAAGGAGGAAACCCAGCGTCTGGTCATGTCCATGAGTTCAAGACTTCAGGCAGTCATTGCCTGCTAAGGGTTTTTAACTAAATATTAGAATTGAACATTTCATTTGCAGTTATATTAATTTGTCCAATTACGTATGAGCCCCTGAAAGGATGGGATTGTGTAGAAAAATTACTTTAGTTCCCCACATTTTTTTTGCGATGATTTTGTTCTATCCACTGAATTAAAGTTGAAGTGTCTGCACTTCAACTGCATCTGACTTGTTTCTTCTAAAATTGATTGTGGCAATGTACAGAACTTAGAAATTGAAAAACTTTGTCTCTGTCCAAATATTTATGGTCATGAATGTATAATATAAGACAATTCACTCTTCAGAAAAAAATGTGGACTTCAAAAGGTCCAATTTCCTAAATACCTAAGCTATGGTTTTGAGCTTTAATATTTAATATGGCAGCACTAGGCGGACCAAAGCATCGCAACATCAGCGAAGGATGAGGAGACGTGTATGCCGGAACAGAACACACTCTTTATTATAGTCCAGAACTGGACTGCAAAAGGCACTCAGCGAGCATCAACCAGAATGTGATAGGGAAACACACAGAGGTCAGATGCCAAACTGTAAGGTACACACATGGTGGCATAGCTACGGACATGCGAGGATCAGATGGAGTTCAAATAAGACAGAGGCAACATACACGCTACAACCGGGAAATACAGTCATAAACACCAACGATATCACAAGGGCTATTTACAAGACACATGCAGGGGCTGTTTACAATTGCCTGTGAACATGCTGGGATATGCCCACTGGCACTACAATATTATTTTTAATATCTCCTCTTCAGTACAAACTTTGCCTCAAAAAAGGTGTTTGTTTCATTGATTGGCTGCGTCCAGGTGTGATAGGTCAGAACAATGAGCCCACAGTGTCCACTCACATTTGCTGTTGTACAGCAGTCAGTCTCAAGGACAGACCTATGTATAGCATTTGTCAATGAGCACAAGGTCTTAACAAGATAAGGCTTCAAACTGTAGTAGTAAAGCAGCAATATCAATGAAAGTATTGAGGTAGAATCAGTAGTAGTAACATTGGTAGTAAAGCGTCAGGAAAGGCTTGTAATTTATGTACATCCTAGGAAGCACGATGTGGTTTAATAATTAAACAAAAAAATAATGCAGTGAAATTTGAATTTGCATAAATAGTTAAAGGGGTGGTGATCAGAAGATGACTGTTTTAAGATCAGAAGATCATCAGTTCATTCCCCAACCTTGCCAGAATAGTTGCATGACTGTGGGCCCCTGAGCATGGCCCTCAACCTCTCCCATCAGCATCAGGGGCCCCACTCAAAGGATGGGGTAGGCAATGATGAGCATTCCAGGGTACCTGTACTCATATTTGTGCAAATGACAAATAAAGGATTTAATGATCAAAACAATCAACTGCTGCACTTGCAATGGCAAACTGGGAACCAATGAAATAATAATTATGATAACAATGAAAATAATACCATCTATCCCTTCATATCAGTCATGTCATTTAATTTCAAAACAGGACTCAGCTGCTGGAGATCATTGATCTTAAGTTGCTTCTAAACTATTTTATTCTTACTTCAGCTTTCAGACAATGACATATCTCAGCTCCAACTCCACAATAACAAATGGTTGTCTTACTTTAATGTATGGAGTCCTTTGCAAGCTGTTTCCATAATACCCTTGACAGAAAATACATTTATTTGTCTTTATCATTTTCACTGTTAAATCTGTTCTTCTCCTACATACAGTACTGACCTACGTAATTGATATTGGTAATGAGAAGATTGCAATAAACAATTTGCAAGATTAATCAATGCTGGATGTCAGGAATGAAAGTGGGGACCTGTTCATGAAGCTGCGCTGTCAGTTAACCCTCCTTGCAAGTAGATGTCGGAAATCATCCAACATCCTGCAGGATTTTTCTTAAATTTTCGTTTTTTCTTATTAATTAGATGGCTTAGTGAGCCTCAGTAATTATTATTGTCATTGAATTTACGTGTGCAGAGCTTTGTTTACTAATTCAGAACCGAAAACATCTGCTTATCAGTGTTTTCCATTTGAGAGTGGATGTTGGTGAATTACATAATTAGCGTATCAATAAAATTAGCCCAGTGACAGAAATATTTTCAATGTCAATAACAATCATAAAATCAACCTTAGTCAGATTTCTCAGTTCTTGCTGAATTCTGACCAGATTTTTGGACCCACAAAGGTCTTGAATTTGAATCACGTAAAAGAAAGCTGTAGGCATATATAGTTAGTCATTAAAGAATCACAGTATAGTGCTTACTGCCTAAATGCTGCTGTTGTCTGCCTTCTGATTAATATGCTTTTTTTTGTAGCTGGTTGCAAATTCTCAGTTTTATATGTCTAAAGATGCATTCTATGTGTCTCTGCAGGTTACATATTTTGCATACGCAGTAGGGCAAATGTTTTGAATTCCACAGTAAGCGTGCCAATGCTGAAGCCTGCCACTGTGGAGACCACTCGGCTTGCTTTGCGCCCTGCGGCTACCTTTGAGCTCATTACTGGGGAAAGGAAAAAAAAAAACCTGTGCTGGTGAATTATTTATAGCATTATGGTCTAGGCACAGCAAACGGTGTGTTAATGTGCTACAGAGGAAGGAGTTGTCCTGTCCAGTTCTAATCCAGCTGCCCTCTAAGTGGACTACAGAGACTTGATATCTACAGTAGGAAGCTCTGCCTTTTTGAACAGGAGTTACAGTGGGATGCCTCACTGATCCTCTATCCAGGAGTGTAGGCGGATGGTGACAGGAATTGCTTCTCTTCCCTGCATACCACCCCTACACACACATTATACAAACCAGCCAGCCTTGTTGGCTGTTTTTATCTTTCAAAGTCCTGCCCCAATATATTAAAATGCTGCAGCCCAGGCACCTGTAGTCCTGCACTGCACAAGGACGTTCCATTCCATTCTATATCGTGTTGGAGGGTGGAGAAATCCCTCAGCAGTTCTGGAGTGGGATGTGGGGCAGAGGTGGAGCAGGGATCACCAACCTTTTTCAAGTGCTACTTTGAAAAAATGAAAGTGGTTGTGTGCAACTGATATTTTATATTTATTCATTTATTGTATTAAATTCTTCACATATTACAAAATCTTAGACTGCAAATGAGGCAGACGTGTTTATTGTACAAAAAAAAAATAACTTGCCCTTTCCGCATTGAAAATAACATTTTCTTTTGTTTTTTTTTCTGTGGCTGTTTTCTCCCATGATGATGTTTTAAGTATAACTAACTGTTAATTTGTATTATTCACAGATGATATCCCATTGGTCATTATCTGTGTGAAAGGGAAGGGATATTTGTGTATTTGGTTGGATTAACTCAGGGTTGTTGAGCCCAATTTGTTTGTCACATTTTCTTTGTACTGCTTTTTCTGGCAGGTGTTTTAGAAATGTTTGAAATGAGACTGCTCTAGAGCAAACATATGTGCAGTTCCGAAAAACATTGAAGTCCTTTTCCCCCAAAGGTTGGAAATAGATGTTAGCACTGCATTCACTATAGACTTGACTATAGACTGGAGATGAGATGGGCCGCTTAGGTGTTGAAAGGTATGAGTTCAACAAGGAGCCATTTAGGATGCACACCCACCGCATTCATTCTGCTGGTCCTGCTGGTCAAGGTGCCTCTCGTTCTCGTCACGCTGCTAATGAGGGATTCCTCCCTGTATCTCTATTGTGAGGTGGGGAGAGGGGGGACTTTACTGCGTGTTAAACCAAGGTTAACATGCTCTGCATTTCAGTGTCATAAAAGAGACAGACTACTGTAAATGGAGAACAGAAGTCAAAAGCTTCCAAGGCACTAAATAATCTGCGAAAATCAACAGCTCCCTCATTAGTTAAACAATAGGCTTCCGAGCACACAGCCTGCCTTCCCGTACTCCCACAGTTTGTGTTCTTCCCGCCTCTGCTTTTCAAGTGCCGTGAGAGATGTGCTGTGATAAAGATGACCTGAAGATAAAAGGCGGCTCTGCCTTTGACTCTCACTTTGGCACTGACCATTGTTTGTGACTCAAATTCTCCTTGCAGGACTTTCTTATTTTGCCTTGATTGTGACGGAACCATTGCTGTAGCTTTGATTGTTACAATTTAATGCAAACTAAGGAAAACCAGTGTTATACACGCACATACACACACACACAGAATCCTAGAATTTAGAGCAAAAATTAAACATTCACTTATTGTCTGTCAGTAGAGCTGATGTTCCCTGCTTTATTTTGTTTATTTAAAGATCACCAGAAGGAGGCATGCAAATGACACAAAAGTGTCATTTGCAGTATTTCTTTTATTTTACTGAAGGATTATGCCTTAAAATCTTCAGATCTTTCATGTTGTTAAGTGTACTTTCAGTGTTTCCTAGGCTTTTGTTTTTAGAGCCATTTGTCATATAGGTTTTAGATGGTGTGGCAAAAATGGTGGATGTCAGGATTGTGGATGACAGGATGTCAGGTTGATGTCACTAGTGTGAGTTGGCCAACTTGTGCCCGTTGATTCTGTTTTGTATATGCTTCTTAATTGTTTTCTTGTGTTTCTGTCTTTCAGTATGGATCCTTGTTTTGTACCTGCGTTAGCCTGTATCTAGTTTATTGTAATGTTGTGTCACTCTTGTACCTAGCGTTTCATAGTCGTTGAGTTGCTATTGTTTGGGTTATTGTCAATGCCGCACACCTGTTCCTTCTCTAGTCTTCGTTACTTGTGGATATGTGTGCCTGCCCTTGCCCTGCTACTCTCTTGGTCAATGTGTGCTTGTTGCCAGCGTGTAGATGGTATAGGTGTTGTGTTACCTGCCCATATATGTGTTTCTTGTTTGTGATTCCTTCGCTCTTCTTTGTGTTTAGTCCCAGCCCTTGTTTGCTCTTCTTTTGCCTACCTGGCTTTGTTTTGACCCCTCGTGGTCCCTTTTGTTTCTGATTCCTTTTGAATTCAGTTTACAATAAAATCCCTTTGCTTTCTGTAAGCTGCTCAGTGGATCGCCATTCCCTCATGCCATGCCGTGACAGGAACACAAAACTAGATAAAATGTTTTTAAATCTTTCAGATGTAATGCATGTATAAATCCACAATAAACTATCAATTTCTATGTTTTTTTCTCTGTAACTCATGCCCTGGATTTAATTAAATAATTCTGTTTTTTACAGAAAAAATGGTAATACAACAAACCTGATTAACTACCGCAGAGGCAAACAGAATGAAGCTGCATAATACAAGTCTGTCTTCAAGCTAATTTTAAAAATGAAAGAAGACTGATATGTTACAGAAATGAGTTTGTGTGAATTACCCATATAATCGTCTTTGTCTTAATCATAAATAATTTATTGTTTGTTGCTATATATTTTATACAATCCTATATTTGATATTAATTTTCTTAATTTACAAAATCACTGCAAATAAGATATACAAAATACATCCAAGATGTAAATTCTTACACAAAAATATCATTATTTGAGAACGTTTTAGGAATCAGAATCAGCTAAGCAAGTGCTAATGATTGCAAGTAATGCTTTTTATGGGGGAAAGATTATGTGCTTTACCTTCTAAACAGCCTCAAATTTCCTTCATTAGAATACATACTCAAATCTGAAATATGAACAACATAGCCTGGAAGTATTACATATAAAAATACAGACCTTTTTTGTTCGCAAGCGACTTCCTGAAAGTGCACGATGCCCTATGGAATAAGTTTAATTCTGTGGAAACCTATCCGTTATTTCCCTGTTGAGATGGATTACTCTATGACTGCCGGTGTTTGACATTTACTCTATGCATTTCATTATTTGAACTGATCTGTAAATTAACGGAATAACACACTTGTGATATGCCACGTAAGCTGGTGGAATTCACCTGAGCATGGGCCCTTAGTGCATCTCACCTGACCTTTCAGAGCTGCATTACTTAACATATACAAATCCCATGCATACACCTCGTGGAGACAAGGAAATTGTATTGACAGTGACATATGGTGCATCGTGGATCGCGTGCATTATTGAAGGCTTAAAAATGGACTGGCTTTTTTCAGCCGAGGCTCTGTTTGAACTTTTGTTCTATATTGTTCTGGGAATAAGAAATTGCAGTGTGGCCCCTGCTTAATTATTGCCACGTGGCAAGATATCATCACTGTTCAAGCTGAAACAATTCCTGATTAATTTACATTGATTAATTATTAAAGGTAATGAACGATCGGATCAGCCCTCTCGAATTAGGATTTTATTTAGTAGGTTTAGATAAAAATGAATAAATAAATGTATTAGAATACATAACAGGCAACAGAAATAATGAGCGGTCAAGGTCAACCATAGAGCTGCTTATTCATTAATCGCAGATGCATTCTGGGGGCTTTTTCATACTGAGCTAAACTGTGCAGTGAGTGTTTGTGCTCTCAGTTTCTCCTCCAGCTCCAGCAATCCACTGCATACAGTAGATAAGACACACCAGACAAATGGCACACATAGGAAATTTGTACAACTAAAACATTCAGGTTTTCTGCTACTAACATTACTTACAAAGAGGTGAAACATGTATTAAAGGCAGACAGACATCTAAATAAAGGGACAGGTTTGTGTTAAATGCTGAGAGATGGGAAATATTTTTTATTTGTATACTATGAATATGTGTTTTCTCCCTTCTAAAGATGCCTTGATATTTATCAGAAAAATGTCACCCAGGGACAAAAAAGTAATTTAATAATTAACAAGAGTTTACTAGAACAGCAAAGAAAATAAATTATGGTGGAAAAAAGGACAATGGGACGACATTAACAATCAGGTCTGCCAGTGACTAACGAGCTGACCCCACAATGTTTTAATTAGCAGGCTGGTGGACGGCAGAGTGATTAATGAATACAATTTTATTTAAGCTTTGTGTTGAATTAATAACAAATTGACATTTAATGAAAATTACTTACCACCATCACAACTAAAACCATTTTCGCCAATAAAATAGTGGGTATTATATTAAGCAGTACTTAGAGTTACAGCCTGGCCACTTTATTTAGTTTTTAATTCAATTTAAAGTTCCAAATTGGTAAGGAAATGGATAAACACACATATTGAACATGACAATATTGTGGCTTATTTATTTGTTTACATTCTACTACTGGCCCTAATTAACCTCCTCAAAGTGTTATAACACAATTGCCTACATTTCAGCTACGGTATGCATACAATAATATTGTACTGCTTCTCTAAATTGTTGAAGTTTAATTTTATTGGAGCAGCCTAGATGTAGTCTCCTGATTTTTGCCTACTGAAACAAACAAATAAATAAAAAGAATGAATGAATGCAAAGAACAGCTCTTAATCATTTGCTCTGAGAAAATACATACCTCAGCGTTTCATTTTAATGCTATAATTAGTTTAATACTGTAATTAGTTTTCATAGCAAATACTGTTTTTGTCCCAAGTTTCCAGATATTTCAAATAGCTGTCCAGGGGCAATTCAGTCATGTGGGGTGCTGGCCCCTTCCAAATACCTAAAGTATATATTTAAACATAAATAAATGAAAATGCATACGCTAAATAATTCTGAAATTTAATTTGTTTACTTATACAATGTGCCTGGTAGTGTGTGAGCATTCAAACAAGACATTCAAACATTGGTTCTAAATTGTACTTGGTTAATTTCTGTGTGAATACATATACTTCCTAGGTAAAGGGCGCCCACCAAATGAGAGCCTATTAGTGATGTGTTTTGCAAAAAAAGTTCATTATACTGGTGTTATGCTGCACTAATAAAAGGTTTTCCAATATAAGCTGTTGCAGCAATGTTATTTAAATAACACATTTCTTACAGAGGGTAAATTCAGTAAGCAGTAAATAAGTAGTAGACTGAATTCACTGACAAAGTGACATCACATTGTATGTTTACAATGCAGATTATCCATTAGGTTTGACAAGTAATTTAGCTCTACTAACCCTAGTACCATCTTGTGAAATGAAATTATACTGGTGGGATGTCTGCATCTGAGTCTGAACCAAATATTGCCCTATCATTATTGTAGTAATTGTTTTGCATTTCAACTTAGTAACCCCTGCCCCTTAAGAAAGAAAAGACAAAAAAATTATGAGCCAGATCTTGGAAGAGAATGTAGCTGTAAAATCCTGCTCCCTTCAAAAAGCCGTTATTCCCATTGTCACCACAGGATAGGAGTCAACCGTGCATGTGAGTCACAAAACATGCCAGTCTCGAAAGCCAAATGTGGATACCAGCTATGGTAATGCATTTGTTAATTGTACATAATCAATGATTAATTAAATTTATTGGGTTTGGAAAAAAAAATACTCTCCTTAAGTGACCAAAAGTAATGAATAGTGCACTGGTCTGTAATGAAGTATTGTAAGTGATTAAAATGAGACCAGATTTTTGATAATTTCTTACTCTAAAAAATGTCCTCTGTCTTGGGTTCCTTCACAACTTGCATATTATGTCTTCTACATTGGTGTTGTTCAGGTCTCACTTGCTAATAACACATTCACCCATATTCAGACGATGGCTCTTATGAGTATCGCACCACCTCAGCATTACTCATGAGCGAGATAACATACTTTGTATGCTATGCTTTATTGGTATCCAGGGGTGAAATTACATTTATGCAGCAGGTCTGAGCACATACAGCATCCATTTCCCAACCACTTATCCCAGTCAGGATTGGGGGGGGAGTACTGTCTATCCCAGGCAGCACAGACCACAAATCTCACATTGATTTGTGACATGTACAGAGAAACACTTTGCCAGCTGCTCCCTACACTGTGCTTGGAAAAAGAAAACAAAGAGCTAGTATGAAAAACAGAATAAAAATATGAAATATAACAATGTACATAAGGCAGGGGGACACACTGGAGTCCATCTGAAGGCATATACATGCACTCACTCACACACAACTTGGTGATGCCAATCAGCCTAAACGCATGCTTGTGGACTGAAGGAGGAAACACAGGGAAAACAAGTAAAACCTGAGTACACTAAGGGGAGAAGGATTGAAACCCCCCAACCCTGCCTGTGTGAAGCAACACAATCAATTCCCATCAATACAATGTAGTAAATATAAAAAACACATTCATAACTGTATAGAATTTACAAAAATGAATTGGATTAAAAGTAATCAAAAACAGAAGAAATATGAGGTCAGAACCCAGGGAGTACAGGGAGCTACGTAGGCGGATTGTAGTTGGCAGGAAAGAACCCCGGATGCACTTCATGGGTGACCATGGTTCTATCAGCCGCTGGCTAATGGTATTCCAAGACATAATGGTGGTGGGATTTTCCTCATTTCTGCATAGCAACCACCTCCAGAGTGTCTAGAGATAGACTTATCACTCATTCAGTCTTTTAATGAGCTTATTCTGCTGATGTTCTTCACCATAGTTGATACCACCACGGCAAGAAAAATGGCACTGCATCCCACTAAGTGGTACAATGTGGCTAACAGTCTATAGCAGACATTAAAGGACTTGGTTGGAACTAGATGCTGTTGGCATGACAACAATGTATTCCCAGGACTGCCCCGTCACCCCTCACCCTCATCTAATTACACTAGCCCCCCTACAATAGGCTGGGGGGAGGGTTCAGCGACGATACATTTTCCTGAATGAAAATACCGCAGAATATCGAAAAAATTACCATAATACTGACTATGTTACGGTGCCGGCTGCAGGCATGCGGGGAAGCAGGTGAGTCCAGCACAGACGTAGGGCGAAACGGGAGTTTATTGCAAAGCACACAAACCAACACTATAGACATTAATGACAGATCTGACAGGACTGAACTTAGACGTGGACTAAATACAGAAGACAAGCTGGCAGTAACAAGGAACAGGTGAAAGCAATCAGGTAGGAACACGAGGTAACGAGGTGGGCGTGGCACACACGAGGATCGGACTGAGCTGAGCGTGACAGCCTAAGCTTACCCAATAGACTGTCTTCAGTTCTCCAAAAATCTTACAGTATATTAGGGAAAGTGGCAAATAAGGGTTGGCAAGATGTGCAATTCATAAATCTTTTTAAAAACTTGTTTTTTAAAGAATGCATCAGGGATTGATAAATGTACATGTTGTATTCATGTTGGTTTCATGTAATTTGAAACGACATTCACACCATTTTTAAGTAAGATGAATGCACCTGAAAATGTCAAACAGTGTAAACACAAAAAATGAGAAATATTACATATTTTATCCATCTAGAGTGAAAGTGCACTAATACAAGTAATTACTCTATTTTAAAATAACACATCAAAACAGATATTAAGATTATCTTTTAAATTACAATATTATTTATTTTTACAATTTGAGCAGAAGATTTGCTCCTGTGTTTTCTAAATAAAGTTAATAAAGAAAATATGCAAAAATTGTTAAAATAAATAAATAAATAAATGTATTACAATAGAGGACTACATTACATTATTCCACATAAATGTTCCTGTATATTATCATATTGTTCTGAAAAATACTGGTTAAGCCAATTGACACATACCAGTTACAGCATTTAACCATGCCAAAGGCCATTGTTTGTTGAAGAAATTGACACTGAAAATCAAGTGTGACAATCAACACGGTCAACTGAACTTTGTGTTTAATTTCACTTCAATGTAGAAAAAAACATCTGCCAACAAGAACCGTGAATTATTCTCTTCTATTGTGATTTCATCCATCCATCCAAGCAGCAATCCATCCATCCATCCATCCATCCATCCATTTTCTGTAGCTTATCTGGAGCCAGGTTGTGGGGGCAGCAATATGAAGAGGGATGCACAGACCTCCCTCTCCCCAGTGACCTCCTCCACCTCCACTGGGGGAATACTAAGGCATTCCTAGGCCAGCCAAGAGATATAATCTTCCCAGCATGTCCTGGGTTTGCCCTGGGGTCTCTTACCCGTTGGACATGCCCAAAGCACTTCCCCAGGGAGGCGTCCTGGGGGCATCCTAAACAGATTTCAAAAACAATCTCAACTGGCTCCTTTAAATGCAGAAGAGTATCGACTCTACTTTGAGCTCTTCCTGAATGTCTGAGCTCCTCACCATCTCTAAGGCTGTGCCCAGAAACTCATTGCCGTTGCTTGTATCTACAATCTAATTCTTTCAGTCACTACCCAAAGCTCATGAGGTGAGGGTAGGAACATGGATTGACCGGTATAATCAATAACTTCACCTGCTAGCTCAACTCTCTCTTTACCACAACAGGATGGTACAATGTCTGCATAAATGCCGATCCTGCACCAGTCTGCCTGTCAATCTTCCGCTCCCTTTTTCCCTCACTTGTGAACACAACCCTGAGATAATTGAACTCCTCCGTTTGAGGCAGTAACTCATCCCAATCTAGAGGAGGCAATCAGCCCTTTTCCGGTTCAGAACCATGACTTTAGTCAAGATTTTCCCAGTGTTGGGCATTTCAGGTCCAGAAGCTACAAATGCAGATGAAGATTTTGCTTCTACCAACTAGTTGAATACTCTGTGAATGTGAGTCTTCATGTTCAACTGGTTGGGAATCCAGGATGTATTTTATTGTATAAATTATGAAATAGCAGAAATGTAATAAATTGCGTTTTACAGATGCAAATTTTAATCTTTGAGTAACATTCCTGAAGCTGCTGTTCATGTTGAACAGTCACTGTTCATATATTTGTAAGTGAATGGAATACAAATATGCAACGAAGATAAACATTTCTATACCATCAAGGTTGTGCAACATAATGGTTTTATTTTAGCTTTACAGAGCTTTGATAATAAATCACATTATATCCAAATATATAATACTAAACACTTTAGTTCCACATAGTAAGTTAGTTTATATTACACATTTATATTACACTGTTTAGCTTTATAAGCTGCTGATACTGTATTTGGCAAAATTAGCTTCTAAAATGTGGTAAAATCAATGTTGATAGGCATTATCATGGACACCTATAGTATAAGCACATGGCCTTGGTGTGAATGTTTCAAACATTTTTAAAGTAAA
Source organism: Mormyrus lacerda (assembly GCA_015163995.2). Lineage (NCBI taxonomy): Eukaryota > Metazoa > Chordata > Actinopteri > Osteoglossiformes > Mormyridae > Mormyrus > Mormyrus lacerda. Next base: position 26,650,864 of record JAABNX020000130.1, read on the forward strand.
TATTTTTATAATTATGATGGATTGTCCTCTCCTGGAGCCGACACCTTATCGTGGTGGAGGGGTTTGCGTGCTCCAATGATCCCAAGAGCTAAGTTGCCCGGGGCTTTATGCCCCTGGTAGGGTCACCCAAGGCAAACAGGTCCTGGGT